>CM024242.1:71277473-71369683 GCA_013421045.1 Propylea japonica | reverse complement strand
CCAAATACAGTGGAACTTCCCTATAACGAACGTCTGTATAACGAATTTCGTACAAGACATTTGCACCTTGAAACCAAATTCCATATTAAAAAACCTTATAAACGAAGTAAATTCTCTTTGTAACGAAATATCAAAGAACACCTTCTTTGAATGAGTATTGATAAGAAGGTATAAGGTGGGTTTTTTCCGAAATCTTCCAGACGTAGGTACATAATAAATCCGACCTTAACTAAATCATTACGGCGGGCAGAGAGATCCTTCTGAAATAGTTGTAAATACACCCCTGGCTGTTGGTTTCAATCTAACCATTACACTAGTATGAAAGTTGTGTGAAAATGTCTGAAAGCAGGTGCTTAAGTTTGGATGATGAACTCAATTTATCAGTGTAGTCGACGGCGACATTGCCATCTATAGAAACAAATTTTCTGTATAACGAAATTTCTTCATAACGAATATTTTGCGGATTTAGCACTTTCGTTATAGGGAAGTTCCACTGTATGTGTAAATATACAATATATAATAAGTTATATGAATAATTAAAAGTTGTTGAAAAGATACTTGAAGATGATCGTGATTAAATATCCATTTGAGATGAATATATCCAGTGTATCGTGTTGTATACGCTTTCTACATATTATCAGATTAAGGTTTATTGAAAATTGAAAGCAATGTTACATGATTTATCTTCTCCTGAAAACGATATGCATGAAGGGAAGTACATATAATAAAGCTTGATAAGATGTGAAGGGAACAATTATTTACTATAGTAGAATGGAAACGAGTAGTTTCATTGATAACCTTATGTATAGAATTTTATCTTAACAAAATTCAATAGCTAATAATTTTTCGCAACATAATATATTTAACTTCATTCATTCTCATTTTATAGTAGTATCGGGCCAATCTCAATAGGGGCGTTCGGCATTGACCTCCGCGAGCGGACGGATTTTTTGTCACGTGACCACAGATCGTACAGATAAATCTGAAATATCTGGGAATAAACGCGGTACAGAGCATCTGCCACAGAACATACTGCTCTGTTCTACTTTTATAGATTATGAGATTTCAAAGATCACTATTTTGGGAAAATATGCTCATCTTTTAACGATACTTTCACCCTTTTAGAAGCTCTTCCATAAAATCTTAATTAATAATTAGGTGCAAAGGCATGAATGCAAAAGAAATCGAGTAATGCAATTTCCCCTTCTGGTCGTTGTTGCAATAGTTGTACCGAAAGATCCTGATCGATTAATTGATTAATTACACGAAAAAAGAAACGGGAAAGTAATATCTCCTCCTGCCCATTTATAACTACGATAGCTATATTGAAAAATTTTTAATGAATTAATTGAGTTTTTAATGAATAAATGAAAACAGAAGAATAAAACTGTTAGAATTTTTCAATCTATCGGTTGTCGGATCAGGAAACTCAACATAAAACAAAAAAATATAAAAAACATAAAACTCTATGGATAAAATCGCTTTGCTCCGTCGAAATAGACCGAGCGAAAAGATCGACGTCCGATTGCTCAGATTTTTATGACGAACGGTACAGATGTGTATTCCCCTCAATCCGGATGTATAAACGAACGGTTCAGATCGATCCGACACGTCCGATGTCGATGCCGAACGCCCCTAATGTATGTACCGCTGAAATCTTAAATATTTCAGTCCATTTTTTGAATGATACATTCTTTATGGTCAGTTTTAACTGACTTAGAAATATGGATTTTCCCAGAGAGTATTAACATATAAATCGATTCAGGAAATTATGGGTTTTGAGCTAAGAAATTCCAGACGTTTAAAAGAACAATGAATCTTTTCTGAGAAATAAAGCACGTTAAAATTGTTCAAATATTGTACTTTTCTCCACTTATTTTATCATACTAATTCAGAATCATCACGCGATGGAGTTACATAACAAGCCGATATATTGGAACGGTAATAATCCAAGACTGACATGGTTTGGCGATTCCACGAAGTGAATCACTCTCGAATCGAATGATTCTTCGCTGGCCAATTTCAAGGAGTTTCAAAACACCCCGGGGCTATTAAATGGGTAACAATACCGAGAGGACTGACTCATTCTTTCGTTTTGTGCTGCAATAAAATCTGGTTTTTCCATCTTCAGGTCATTAATAGCACAGGTCGTCGATCGGTTGAAGACTTATGATGTCAGATTCTAGGAAAACGGGATATAAGGTTCTTCAGATGGATGTAGAGCTCTTGGATTTTTTGAAACAATATCGAGAACGTACCTGTTCACGTTAATATTTCAACCCAAAATATTCAACATTCAAAATGTCGACTGAAAAATATTAACTTGCATTGCCACAAAAGAATCATTGCAGGGATTCAATTCTTCTCAGTTCATTTCTCCAAGATATTTGAAAATTTCAAAGAAGACAATATAATGTTATATAATTTTTCAAATAGATCCCATGTCTGGCATAAGATCGATTCGAACCCTAATAATGAAATTGACAAAATTACTATCAATAAAGATTTCAGCATGGAAGTACTCTTTTTCAAGAAAATCGATATTTGGAGGATAACTCTTTATTCGACAGTAAATTTTCGTTCGAATTTTTCACAGGATGCCTCTTCAGTTTGTAAGAGTGGTTAATTTAAAGATTCCTCCTACTGTATGTTCTTTTTTCAGTTACCAAATTCAAAGAGTCGGCTCATGGAAAACGTTGTCTCGAAATGTAGTCATAGGTTGAAAAAACTTCTTCAGCAACACAATTTTAATAACTTGAGAGTTATTGAAGTAAATATTTCAACAGAAATAACCTGTTCATGAATTGAATTCGACATTTTCAAATTATAAGCATTTAGAAATATAACGATTCATTTCAACATCGTCCATTCTGAATAATGAACTTTTTTCACCTGTCCTTACTGAATATGTGATTAGCTGAAAAACAAAATAATTGAATAGCATAATTCATATATAAAATTTTCTGAATTATGTGTATTCGTTCGATATAATGTGGCACCATTTTTCATTTCACTGTACGAATATTTTGGAAATACTGTCGCAGCAACTTGAATATTATGAATTATTATAAATAACATATCGTACATAGGTACCACTATTGTATTTCACATTAATTATACATATACGTATCTATGTTACTATAGGGTTTTCCATAAGGAATGATACAATTCAAAATGGTTATATATGCTATACATAGGTGTACAGGGTGTTTCTAAACATGTGGCAAAAAATTCAGGGGGTTGTTCCTTGGACTATTTAAGCATGTTTTGTCCTTTGATGATTTTTGAAAAACCTCTTTGTTTCGAAGATACAGGGCGAAAAACATTTTTCATATTTTTAAATTAATAATAGCGTAATAGCGTACCGCACTGTGTTTACTAAGTAGGTACAATTTATTTTTAAATTGGTTAACAACATTCCAATTACTAAAAACGGCCAGTTTTTTGACTTAAAATTGATAAGTTCAGATGGTAAAGGAATACAGATTAAACACGGTTTTCATTTGAATTCGTTTTGTGATGTATAACAATTAACATTTTATCTTGACTATTATGAATCGCTATAATTTCAACAGTTTTGTAGGTTAAGTTAAATTTTCATGTAATTTTTCATAATAAAATGTTATTATCTAAAATTTTGTTTCCCCTGTATCTTCGAAACAAAGAGTTTTTTCAAAAATCATCAAAGGACAAAATATTCTTAGAATAGTCCAAAGAACAATCCCCTGAATTTTTGCCGCATGTTTAGGAAACACCCTGTATATGGAAAGATACACGCTTCAACAACGTTTAGAAATTATTAAATCGTTTCATCAAAATCAATGTTCAATTGTGAATATTGGCGGAAAAAACAAAATTGTTTGTACATCGAGAAGTGTCTCTTGATGCAATGAAAATATATACCAAATTTCATTGAAATATCAGAAATAGGATCATTGTGATTATGAAAAAAAGATTTGTTCTTGAAAAGCTACCACCCAGTATCTTAAAGATAGTATGTTTACGACATACGTCTTCTTCTTCATAATTGTACCGGGTGTCCTAAATTCGTTGTCTAGTGAGGTCATCTCAGAAACCCGATGAGCTAGAACAAAATGAGTGGCATATTTCGGGCTCAATTTCTGAGAGAATTCATTTGGAGAAAACTGCAACCTTCTATGGCGTCAATTTAAAAGTTCTCAAAACTTCTTTATTATTGAATTTATAAACATGAAACTGAAACATTATAGAGGCACTTTTCTCAGTAGAATTCATTGAAGTCATCAATTTTTCCCTATTACATTTCGTTCAAGCTCATCGGGTTTCAAAGATCCCCTCACTAGACAACGAATTTAGGACAACCAGTACACAAATATCTGAGGACCATTTTCCCCCTAAATGAAAATGTATTAGTTTACTTACTGAACAGAAATGTCTAGCTAATTCAGCTGATAACTCCCTGCATGCGAGACATGACAAATACATAATTGAATCGAAAAGAAATATTTTTCCGCAGTAAAACATCAAGTCGCGTTTCGAGCATGAATTATTCATCTACGCATACGGTACCTAATATTACCACCAATACCTCATAAACTTCATCATCGTTGGCAGTTGCCTATTCAATTCTAATCACCTATCGATATGTTCAAGAAACATATATTACCCTGATAATAATCATACCATCAATTCAACCCATTAGAAATGCTACAACAAGCTCCAAATAAGGCAAACACTCCATCCATAAATTCTGAAAGGTTTGAAATACTCCTCCTGGATCCTGCGAGAGCAGTACATCAATAACTACCACCTAGAGCTATATTACCATCTCAGGTCATTTAGCCTGTAAGACACAACAAACCTACTCTCAAATTTCGAAATTAAAAATTATAGTGGTGTCAGAAAACCTCCCATCCTTCTACTGGTTCATAAAACCGAAATTATATGTGATTTACGCTATCGCTTTAACGAAATAAGCGGAAATATGCATCTAAAATAGACAAGAGAGTCTTTGAATTGACCGCGGCATTGGATATGATTCATTCAAAGTTCGAAAATACATTTCTGAATGATAAATACGTCGAAGTTCATAGAAATTGAGTGGGTTGGTAAAATAGTTACTTGAGGATTCATGGCACTAACAGGATATGTCATTCACTGGCAAACCTGTCACTTTCTATACGAGCAAGGGAATTCTGGAAAGGGAAGAAACAGGCAATTTACAGATTGTGAATGTGTTCCTCGTGAACTGTCTACAAATGTTTATAAATGACTCACCACTAACCCATAACAAAATATGAATTGATAACCACAAATAACAATTTACTTATAATAGTAAATGCCCTCGTCGTTGATCCTGTTAGCATAAATTTATCTCCATATTAATTATTTCTTATTAATCTATTATACGTGATTTTGAATTGAGTAAAATGATCGAAAACACTTCGATAATGCCCATAAATAACAACCCGAAAAGTCGAATATTTTCAATTGGATATCTTAGATCGAAATACATGAAAAACCCCTCCATGTTCTACAACCAACCATAAACAACCATACTTTTCAAGTAGGTTTTAGTTTGGGCATACAAGTTAAATTCATAAATGTATAGAATAAAAACAATAGCTCTTAGTATATTAAACTGTGATAAAGAATTCACATTGGATACATTCGAGTCAGGTCAGTATCCATAGAGATAGGATAGTATAGAGTTGCCAACATTCAAGTAAACTGGATATCAGATGCGGCATATTACTACTACCTAACGTCAAATTTGACAATCGTTGAATTTTCTGGAGGAATTGTGATTTTTGCGCCTGTTTCTAGTTAAAATTGTAATTCTTTCTGCTTAATAATATAAAATAAAATGCTTTCTTCAAGCAGAAAGAGACAGATAAGAAGAAAAACAAATCAGAGGCAGGGATGAGTAGATCCGCATTTGAAATTCTTGCTAGTCTTAGTATTCTGAAATCTTTTTATATGTGTATATTATCGCCTGAAGAAAAATTGTTTATTTGATATTCAATTGACCCTATTCGAATAGGTTTCCCAAAGACCCAACACGTCGTATTTTTTTGGGTGAAATTTGTGAACAGAAAAAACTGGCAATTCAATTCAACCCTGAACTTTGCGCGATATTGGTCCCCGACTTAGCCCCGCCCAGTGGTACTATTTTTCCTTACTCAATTGTATGTCATAGCGTCTCTTCTCTATTATATCTCGATGTCAGTATCGAAAGGATAAAATAACGTCACTTATTATTGTACCCCTTTATTGTACATTTTATTCTTCAGTGTACAGGTTAGGATGAAATATGGAACCAAGTTAATATTTTTTGAGCAAGGGGACAAAAATTATGAAATTCTGCATGTAGTACAATGAAGCAAATTACAACTGATGTACAATTTTTGTTCATGATATATGTATAATATAGGTACTTTCGGTTGAACCCTCAACGTTTGCAATTTATATGGGGTGTATCTATGCAAATGCTGAAAGAGCTTGGGTTTTATGAGACGCACATAGTGGGTATAGTGTTAAAAATATAATAAAATGGGGAATAATTTACTGGTACTTCTAGAAAAGCTGAATTTCTTCACAGCAGACTAACGAGAATAATTTTTTAAACAAAATTTCAAAATGCCAGCTGTTCACCTCCATCTCATTAAAAATTCTTGAGTCACTTTTTCCAAGACTTTCATAAGAATCTTTGCTCAAAAGATATTTACTTGGTTCCAAACTTTATCTCAAGATGTATACTAAAATTCCACTTTTACTTTATTTTTACACTTTCGATGCACATATGACTCGATTTTATTCACAGTTCACACGATTTGAATTATATGTTTAAATGAGCATGATTTCCATTAATAAAATTAACAATAATTATTTGAATCAAAAATTTTTAATCTATTTCAGAGGCTGAATCATTATCGGTATACAATTTGTTGAAGTTTCACCCAATTCTAGATAAATATTCCTGAATCGTTCCACATTTATTCAATTTTCGACCACCAGTCAACTATGCGCATCATAAACCATGACGAATCAAAATGACAATTTTCAAGTGTTGTTAGTCAACTTTCTATAGGTTAAGTGGTCACCACAAGAAGTTCTGGTACCCTCCTCGAAACGAAAAGTAAACAAACAAAAATCACTGACATCCCTATGGGAATACTTCTTCTATGTTAACAGTGTTAACACATGATTCAAGGTCATTAGCATAAATACTTCCGGCGTACGAATGCTACCTTAAAAAGTTTCATTAGAAAAAATAAGAATGAGGCGTTATAGTGTATTTAGGATGAATAACAAATAAAAAAAGTTGGTATAAGTTAACAGAAACTGCTGAGTGTAAAGGTAGATAAAAAATTCCCAAAAAAGCATTCTCCAGAAACTAAGTTATCTTTTCAGAGGCTTAATGAAGACAGCTGGTGGGGACCCGGTGCAACGTCTAAAATAAAAATGGACAACAAAATAATAGCTTTTATCAACAACTACATATATCGGGTGTCCCAAGGTGAGTGGCCTATTAGATTTGTAACTTTGCAAATGATGATTTTTTTTGGTCCATCCTGTATAACTGACAACTATAATTCGAAAGCAGTGACACAGATCAGATCAATATCTAATGACTAGCTAAATTTTTGACTTAAATCTCAAATATTGAGAGAACTACAGTCATTTTCGTACATGTCGATTTGATCTAATAGGCCACTCACCTTGGGACACCTGATATATAGTCCGTTCACGAAAGGTTGAGCACATAGTAGGCGTTTTTTTATTTATCTGAAGTTGCCAGTATTTGCTGTCATAACGTAAAATAAAGTCAACGTTGCCGAATGTAACCGGCCTCGTTCGACGAGAATGCGAGTTATCAGACAACTCTATGCAACATTGACAACATTGCGTATCAATCTGACAGAACATAACCTAAATTTTAATATACACAGTGGAATATGCCAAATTTCCATGGCCAACCGACGGCTCAACCTTTCGTGAACGGACTATACATAATCTTCAATCCGAATTATTGATCACACAAAACCGAGCACATAACTTTACAAATGCAATAGAAATTACGCAGAAACAAATTTGAACTGAAATAAATCAAATGACGTTATCTACATCAAACCATTGTTCTTTTATGGTATGGAATATAGATTGAATTGTTCCTTTCATAGGAATACATAATAACTTAATAGTTTGCAATTGATTGCATCTTATGTTGGCAACATTATGATAGTGACAAATACAAATTATAATTAATAACACACCTTTGCTGGGTTATCATTATGCACATATTTACAAACGAAAACAAACACAGTGAAGCCATGTTACTTCTTGATTATTCATTCAATAATCTCCTTATCGAAGAAGCCAGAAATGCGCGAATATTTTCATTCATATGTATAAAATTGTCATCTAAATATCGAATTTATCTAATTTCTTTCCCGAATTTAAACGCCATAATTATCGAAATCTAATTTGGGGTCACTAAAAAATAATCAGCCCAATGGAATTACGAGATGCTGGTTCCGAAAGAAAACTGATTTTATTTTCATTCACATATAAAGAGTGTTTCTCTTCGTTTATTCAAGAACTGAACCTACGGTTGTCATTTTGTGAAGAAGCCCCTTTTATATATAATTCAGTTTGGATGTTTGACTCACAGAAACACTTTCATCCACAAATACACTGACAAAAAAGTGTCCGGAAATTCTCTTCAAATTGCCCGCGTGGAGTATTTTAAGTATTTGAAATTTCTGTTGGTAGGACTGTCAGTAATTACTAAACCAAACATAAGCACGGTCTGCCAACTAGTTTTTTCACGACAGATATTGAAACCAGTCGACCCCAGTGATAGTTTGCGAATTTACAATGCAAAAAAATATTGAACAAAAAGTTGTCTCAATTTTCGTGTGTTTTTTAACAAAATTTCGTGGCTGACTCGTTTCGACTGCTAGAGAAGATTTATGAAGACTCTGTTTTATCGAAAACCCAGTGTACGAATGGTAAAAAGTCTCTAAAAACGGTCGGGAGATCGTCGAAGATTTGTCTCGTTTGTCGTAACAGTGAAAAAGGGCCCACTCACTAAGAATGAAGAAGAATGCGCAGTTAAGTATCTGCACGTTTGCTGTAAAGCAAACGTGTGCATTCATATTTCCCACACACATACACTTTTGTTGGTTTGGATGTGCGACAAGCGTGAGATGACGTCGAAAAAAGACCTGATGTTAATGGCAGTGGCGTGTGTTGTTATTTAGGAAAAATAAATGTATAAATAGGGAACCCGACACTGTATTGCTAAAAATATTGAAACGCGCACAGACTTGTTGCCCATACACGGTCGTTTTTGGTCATTTTTCCAAGTACGGTGAAGAATGCACACGCCACACGACGGATATAATTGCGCATTCCAAATTTACGCCATACACACACTGTTTTAACTGTGCCCCGTACAACGCGCATTCAAGTCTTCGCGCTTCCCTCTTAGTGAGTGGGCCCTTTTAGAGAGATAGCTCATGATCTCAACTTTTGTCGTGAAACCGCTCATTTGATTTTTGTGAACAAATTGGGCGTGCGCTCGTTTCGTTACGTTAGAGCTGAATTTTCTTCACCATTATTAACGATTTTAAGACCAAACACTCGAAAAATACCATCGACCAGCCACCTGATCTAGCTCGATGTGATTTTGTTCTTTTCTTTACACTGAAATTACCGCTCCGGCCAACTATATTTGACTCCATAGACGCCATAGAAGAAAATTCGCAGAAGGAGCTGAAGGCCACCCCTGAAAACGAATATAGAAATGTGTCCATGATTGAAAAAACGTTTGCACATGTGTATCGCTTCAAAAGGAGCATATTTTGGAGAAGATTCAATAAATATTGAAGAAGTTTGATATTTTTGGTTTTTTATTTCAAATTTCCGTATACTTTCTTGTCAGAGTAGTATAATATAGAGTCTATTTGAATGATTATAACAACGGGTTGGCGTTGGACTCTTACAGATATTCATTTTCTGATGCAAACTTCAATTTAAACAAACGATACTGTGAGTTTGGGCTTGTAATTCTGAAAGAAATTGAATAATGTGACTGGAATAATAAATATGTAGATTTTGCACAAAAACGAGAAGATTAAAAATTTCCAAAGCAATCATAAAGACCCTGTACTACCTAACTACAAATTTACCCAAAATCTATCACATGAACAATTTAATTGTTCTAATTGACAAAACTTGTGCGTATGAGTTTTATCTGACCGAACAGATGTTTTATTTCCTACAATGTTTATCAAATGTACTACACAATACGCTTTACCAAGGTCATCCTGATTATGGCACAGGCCGGTTTTTATGGGAACTGAACGAATAAATTGATATTGCACGATAAGTTTTCCATTTCATTAACAGTTAATGTGTCTAATTTCACGAATAATTATGGGTGAAATATTTCTGGGAATAATTTATGACGCGTGATTTCAATTTAACAGAAAATATGTTAAAAATTGTAATTCCTGGTTGGCGTTGTAATTGATTTTTCGAAGAAAACTGGTTTTATTATGATGTTTATGTTGAGTAGGAGATTGCCAAGAATACAACACTAAATGGATATGTGAGCAACACAGGTTCTGAACGAATCTGTGTATTCCTATATACATTTAAAAGATGGGAAGAAAATCCTTGATATAATTATTGATATCTTTCAAATCACTCACCTGAAACTCGTAAATTGATGTTGAATTAAAATAGTTATTTTTGTATTAAGTGCGTAAAATGAGTTTTATTTCCATGGCACATGAGTGTCAATTTTTGGCTGAGATCGCAGGTCGAGGCCAAAAATTCACTCGAATGTGCCATGAAAACACGAATTTTATACGCACGAAATACAAACAAAATTTTTTGTTCCACTGTAAATATGAATTTACATCGTCTCAAATACAATTATTAGATAATGCTTTCAATACAATATTCCTATGCATCCAGTGATCTTTCTGTGTCGTTACTTTTTTTAACTGTGAAATAAAGACTTTTTTTAGCAGTGAAAAAAGAAATCATTAACAGATCAATAGTGATGAATAAAAGTCGAGTTTTTTTGACAGTGTACAAAAACATTATTTACTAATAAAATGAAATATTCTTTTTATTCCTTTTGCTGCAACCCCACATAACTATTTTCGAATACATATTTTGATCTTACCATAGTACTTTTTTATTCTACTTACATGGTTATTGGCCTTTCACCGAACCTATACATGACATAACTTGCATTTGAAAAAAAATCGTTGAGGGTTGCAGATAAAAAAAGAAGAAAAATATTCATATTATTGCCAAAAATCCGTTTCATTCAAAATCAATGAATGAGTTCAGCTTTTTTTTAAGATGTCAATTTTATCATTTTTATCAAGGACTTTCACTCAACCCTCTATAGTCTTCATTTCAGTAATTTGAATAATTTATTATGATACAAGTGTAACAAGGAACATGTACAGCTCGCGCAAAGAGTTCAATGTTGCAAGTGCTTCAAAGGCACTCTCACTTTTATTCTAACATAATGATCGAATGGAATTTTGAGTCAGAATGATCTTATATTTCGATTATTTCTTAAAACCTGGCTTGTAAACGAAATATTGTCATGTATACATCAGCATTTGAGAACTCTCTGCTTGAATTAAAAAATGTTGCGTCCATCAGAGTACACTCGCTTGGTTGCTTATAGCAACCTTTGTAACAAGCCTTGTTTTCAAGTAGTTTTTTGCACGCTTTTCAATTTATTTTTAAGGATTATATTGCTGATTTTTTAGAAGGAAACCGGCGAAGGAAGACAGGAAATACTTTTCACGCAATTACACGAAAAACCATTCAGTATTGTTATTGAATACGAATAGAATTATTAAAATAATTAGATGTTATTGGAAACGCAAAGAAACAACTCAAATTACACGTTTATAAAATACACATACATTTGACTGGACTTGCTATTATGATAATGATTATAGAGAAATCGCTGGTACAGCATATGACCTTGAGAATCAATGCTGAAAATTTAAAGTGATAAAACACTATAGAATAAATATTTCTTGCAAGACTTGAGTGTTCGATCCCAGAGCCAACATACAAAAAACGCCATAATTTGGGATAAAGAACATAATATGATACATAATTAAAGTCAGAGTTAGAAGATACCAATCAGTTTTAATATTTTAACCTTTGTACTATTTCGACAGTATAGGTTTTAGCATAGACTGAATTGCTATTACACAGATATGCATTCATATAATCATATTCCATAGGTTGATTATGAAGAAAAATACGTAATTAATGGATTCGACCGTTACTTGGCAGGTAGAAATTGCTTATAATTGATCTTATAAATTTATGACTCGATTTATGATGAATAAAATAGTTTTATATTACATTTTGAATAAAATATTTGCTGTTTTTTTTTCATTGAAAATTTTAAAACGAAATATATGATTAGAAAAATCATTTGGTATCTGAAAACTAATTAGTTTTCGAATAAAATATTGAGGTATTCAATACTAGCTTCAGACGTATGTTTTGGTATTTTCTTCTTTGAAAATTTAAATGAAAAATGGTTTTTTATTCGGACTTATCATATTGAACTCCAAATCTCAATTAAAAAATCAGAGACAGATTGGTCTGGAGTGACTCATAAAAAAGAAGCGGTCAAAAATCAATTCTTGTGCTGTTTTTTTGCTTGATTCCACCATTATTTACTCTGACGCAAATCGGTTCATCATTATGAATGCAGAAATTGATTTTGACGGGATAAATACTGAGATTTAAAGGGTTCATTCAATACAGATTGAATTAAACAAAATTGATGCAATGCTTCCCGAGTTAAAAATGCAGTCGTATGATGAAAGTTTGTCACAATTTTTCAGCATTATTCTGAATTGAATATTATATATTTGGGTGAAATACCGCTTTTTAAATCCATGGGAGATGATAATAGTATGCAAACAGTTTATGTTACATCTGAGATTCTGAAAGATCATTATTGGACTTAGTTTGATATTAAACCCTCCTGGTCACAGACTAGATATTAGAATTAGAAGGAGATATTAGTATTACTTGTTACTTTGTCGTGCAGTTTTTTTCAGATGCAATTTGAAGGTAATAATCAGACGAAGGGATAGAGGAAAATTTGTTTCAATAGAAAAAGGAGTTTTCAGTGATATTTTGTATCAAACGCAGGAATCTATGGTGACCAGTTCACAATTTTCTCTGCTGATATTGTGATATGTGATAGAGACCATAGACTAACTATGTCTATGATAGGAGACATGCTATATCTCAAATGATAATACCGGTAAATACATTTCAATTCAATTGTAGCGGAGCTGCCACTTCGATCGCGATAAACACAGTCGAATCCAATTAAAAAAATCAATTAAAGGATTCGAAATTAACTCAATCGGAAACCCGCTCGATTCAAATCAACCTAAATGGCAAATCAATAGTTACTTACCCGTCCGACTGGTTCTATATCTTATTTCGACACCAAAAGTCCAATTTCGATGCGGCAACACTCATCAACCCGTTACTCCCACTAAACATCAAATCAGGCACAAACCGGGAAAAAAACAAAAAAAAGTACGCGTATCGATATTCAGCAATGCGGTAAGCGCGCTTCGAACACGCGTGTGGCTAACTTGGAGTCCGTGGTCGGACTATACCGGTTCACTCTATTCGCATCTATTCGCCCGACGCAGAGTCGTCGCGAACAATGAAACCTATTTCAGGCTAGGTCTGTCTGTTTTTTGGCATGCACGCGTCGCCTGTGGCTATCAGGGAGTGGGGGTGGCCCGACGGCGGCGTCGAACTGTCAACTCATCCTTTTTTTCTCAATTGAATTCCGCAGCGATCGATTGGGCGATTAAAACTAATTGTTCGGTATAAACACGTGTAGGCTATGAATGCAGTTGATGGTTTGTCAGGATTTGCCTACTGAATTATTAAAGGGCTTTCAATAAGAGGTATTATTTTTATATTCAAAGAAAAATGCCATTTTTCGATATAATTGATCAGATGTTTATTTCATTATTAAGAAGAAGCTATGCCGTTAGTAGTGAAAAATAACATCAGGCAAATGAACACCACGACCACGCTTACAGGGCCATATCCTTTTAATGAAATTTTCCATAACCAAATCGCAAAGTGGCTGCCCTATGTCCTCGATAGTCTCACGAATTCTATCTTTGAGGTCTTGAATCGACACTGGGCTATTGGCGTAGACCTTCTCCTTCACGTGGCCCCAAAGGAAGAAGTCGCAAGATGTTAAATCACAAGATCTCGGTGACCAATTGTGATCACCTCTTCGAGAGATAACACGGTCCGTAACTGTTGCTCCAGTCTCATTTTCGAAAAGTGAAGTCCAATGACTACGCCGGACCATAAACCGCACCAAACAGGCACAGGCACACGTTGAGAGATAGAGAGGCTTTTCAACAATAACTCTTGAGTTTTCCGAGACCCAGATGCGACAATTTTGCTTGTTGACGAAGCCACCGAGGTGGAAAAGGGCCTCATCACTCAAGATGATTTTCCGATGGAATTCCGAATCATTTTTCATGCATTCAACGACCCAATCAGCAAAGACACGACGTTGTTGATGATCGGCCGGCTTGAGTTCTTGTGTTAATTGAACTCTATAAGCCCTAACCCAAATCTTTATGCAAAATACGGTGTAATGACGTTTGTGGAATGCATAATTCCAAAGAACGACCAGGAATAGACAAACCTTGGTTTTCTTCAACACTTTCGGCTATAGCAGCAATATTCTCGGCTGTTCTCGAGTGACGTGCACAGGTTTTATTCTTCACATCAGCTCGAATTTTTCCACCAATTTCTTTATTGCTGTCCGACAAGGTCCTTCACGACGACCCAATAATGATCGAGTTTTACGAACCGTCTCTGAAAAATTTTCACCATTTTTATAGTGAATTTTAATAATTTCAATGCGTTCTTGAAGCGTATATCGTTCCATTTTATTAATGGCGTAGTTTCTACTTTTCAAAGCCAAAAAATGTCAGCTTCAAACGTGACATCTGCCGAAATAGTGGGCTATTCAAAATAAAACCTCTTATTGCAAAACCCTTGTAATGTGTTTTCCAATAATTTATTTATTTATTTTTTCTAGGACAATACCATTCCACAGCCTAGGCGAATTATAGAATGGTAGAAATTTACAATGACTCTTATCGTCGTCTCAATTTCTACCAATCGGAAACACGTAATTTTGAATTACAAATGGTTTCTAGATGAAAAAATTGTATGGCAGCAGCAGTCAGCAGTTTTTCGAGTTTACCCTAGACCAAACTCTATTTTTCCTGTGATTCCTGAAAAAAAACATGATAGTTTAAATAATTCCTATCGACTTGGCAGTCGGCTCAGTGTGGCGTACAACTTTTTATTCAGTTTTTGAGTAAAACTTCATCTCATCTCGAAGAGGAAACAGCGTCCTTTGTTTATGGAACAGCATTTAATGTATTCAGCAACCAAAATTTCAATTCGAAATGTCAAAAGCTGTTCATTAAGGATTGGCAGGGCGCTAAAGAATTTAGATATTGAAATATGATTCCGCGGGTTTCAAACAATCAAAAATAGTTCTTTTTCGAAGTCTGACTCTGCAGATATATTTGAGTAAACAGAATTCAAATTTTACTGAATTCTGATTTGACGTATTTCGATGAACGCGATGCATTTATATTTGGATTAGAAGTTACAGAAAATAAAGTTCATCATAATTTTTTCCTATATTCGCTGGACCGTTTTTCCACAACCAATCATTACTTACCTAATTCGCATTTAAAGCAAAAATGCTATCTCATAGTATTTGTATTATACACAGAATCTTATTTGCGAAAATGATAATTAAAATTCAAAGAAATTTTAGAAAAGGAGCTTCCTCTGAAAATTACACTATATTTCATAATATTATAATTATCTAAATCTTTTCTGGTGATAAGAAGGTACACATAGATAAAAAATCTTCAAGGTTATAATGAAGTATTGTAATGAAATTAATTTCAATTCGTAGTGACTAAGTTTGATAAGATATGCATGGTTAATGTAATGCGTTTATATGCATGATACATTTGATATAATTTTTATTCCTAATAAATTAGGCTGATCAATTAAAAATACAATCATTAATATTATTTAATATTAAATAACATAATCAAATATTCAACTAGAAACAAGAATTTATTACTATTTCAGATTTCCTTCTCAGAGAATTGACGTCATATAAATAATATCTAAATATTCATAAATTAGTTTATATTCGTTCATTTTAAGAAGATTTCATAATACGAGTTTATAGTTTTCCACATTATTATATTTTTTGTACACCATTCAAAATTTTGGAATAGAATGCATAGTATAACGAAACTTACTTAGCAGTCAATTGTCTTCACAGTTTTTTCTTTGTTACATCCGACCACGATTATATTTATTATACCAGCCATAAGTTTTTTCGTCTCTTTGATAATACATACATAATACGCACATATTATTCCTAGTACATATTACAATCTGGCATAAATGGTAGTAACTATATGTCTGGAAATTTTCAAGAAAAGCACTGAGCAGGAGCTTTTGGGCGCTCGTTTATTGGTGGAGCAATACAACTACTAGGTACCTCAAAATTTCATATGGGACTTGAGATTTATAACAAAAATATAAATGAAGAATCGCAGCATAATCGGAAAAATATTCTGGAAATGTTCAAAAATTAAATATGTAAAAAATAAATATTTAAAATTTTTTAATCTATGGTTCTGATGATCTTGTATGAAAATTCAGTATATCAGTCTTGATTCACAACAAAATTTCAATTGATACGGTTATCCTGGTATGAAAATATAGAGATAATTTTTTTCAATATTTCAATTGAATTTTCTATGGTTCTGTTAACGCTATAACTACAAGCAATCTTCATTCATAAAATATACAGGGTCTTTCACGAGGAACCTCACCCATATTTATACGGGAAACGGAAACTACTGAACGTATTTTCATGAAATTCAGCACTTATCAGTATTTCACGATGCTGATGAAATCTAAAATATTTCCAAGGCATGAGCACCTCCGGTTTTCCGGAAATAACGCCAACTTCCGTTTCCGTTTCAAATTAGAACACCATTTTTTTATTGCAGAAATAGATTCCTTAGAAAAGTTCAAGTTATTTTGATGTAACATTTTTCAGTTTTGGTTGGAAAATCTCTCTGAGCGGGAAAATTTGAAAAAAAAATCGAAAATAGAGCTCCGCTGAAAACAAGAATAACTTCGAGGTTTTTGGATGGAAAATTTTCATTTTTGGGATTTTTCATGATGTGAGATTGATGTATCCACTTCAAAAATCGAAATCGCGATTCATGATACACGGGGTGAAAAAATCGCTTCCAAAGTTAGGGATGACAAAATCGTGAAAAATCTATTTTTTCAAATTAGAACCCCATTTTTTTATGGCAGATATTGAATCTACGTTTAAAAATAATGTGAGTGTATGCATTACACCCTTGCCCTAAAGTGGATATTTCTGAGTTATTCACAAAAAACTGTTTTTCGTCTTGAATTTTCAGCTATTTCTTTTCCCTTCACGCCAAAAAGATGAAATTTCAGTTGACGTCATTTCCGGAAAAACCGGAGGTGCTCATGCCTTGAAAATATTTAGATTTCATCAGCATCGTGAAATACTTATAAGTGCTGAATTTCATGAAAATACGTTCAGTAGTTTCCCGTATAAATATGGGTGAGGTTCCTCGTGAAAGACCCTGTATTCAATCGAATCGGATATCTTCCTATGAAAACCTGAAGTTTCTTCTTTATTCCAATTGATTTTTTTATAGTTCTGTTCACATGTCCGCAAAATTTTTCATGTGGCAGCAACATTTCATTTCGATTGGTTTCGTTTTGTCTGAGATATTGAGGAACAAAATTTTTGAATGGCCATATTTTATGAAACACCGAACTCAACCGAGCCATTTGGGAACCGAATTCACCCTGAAAATTTCAAGGGCAACTTTCGAGGCATTTCCTCAACCAGCTTGAGGTTAAAATATATGAGAAAATAATATAAGTAGGACCTATTCTTCATTCGATTGAAAAAATCAACTTCTCTATTCATATATATATTAGAGAGTTTACGTTGAATTTCAAGTATATTCAAACTGTATGACATTCACTAATGATATTTGGACTTGAAGTACTGAGTATTATCTCAAGATAAATCATGCATCTCTATACGGAATTATGAACTATTGTATAATTATATCCGTGTATGACGATTTGATAAAATCGTGGTGATTGTCGGAGTTTACAAAAAAAAGTATGTAGTATATGATATGTTATTATTATGTTTAATTATACAGGGGTGTTCCAGAATATGTGGGAAATCTCTCGGATTCAGATAGAACTAAAAAATTAGATGGCAAGTTCCCATATTTTTTTTTCTAGCAGCCCTCCCTACGAAGATACGACCTCCTAAATGACGTCACTGGAAATTCATTTTAGTGGAATAAATTTCAAATGTTTGTTACTCTTCATTATGTTTTTTTTTGAAAACGGATCATTTTATCGACACTGAACAAGAGTGCCTTTCTTTAGCTTAATGTTCAAGGTATTCAAATTGTTTTTTTATCACCTGATCATACAGGGTGTTGAAAACATAAGCATTAAAATGTACACCCAGTCCGCTCCTGGTGAACTGAACAAGCTTATTGAAATTTGAGTGATTCAATATTTCATCAAATTATATCGAGTACTTTTTGAAAATAAATTTTGCATGCTGTTCTTTATTATGGAAAATAATTCAATCATTTTTCAATAAAATTTTTAAATCCGCAATTTCCTCTGACCCACCCTGTATTTGTTAAAGATTATGAACCCTCAAAGACAAACAGCCTGTATAATTCGGTAACAGAATATGTCACTTCACTTGAAATAATGTTAGTTTTCAATGAATTCAACCGGAGTTCAACTTGTCACCAAGACAATAAAGCTTTTTAGTACTTTATTTGTCGCCATCCTGTCATGATAAACCTTTTTTCCATTATGCTGAACAGAAAGTAGAGGTTTATACTTTCCTAGTATTACAAGATATTGAACCCTGACGTCAACTTGAAGCACATTTTTTTCGATACTCAGTCCTCGTAAACCGTTCAAGCAACGTTTCCTGCTAGTTGTAACTCATCAGAGTGTATCTCCCACCAGAAATAAACTTCGTAATGGGAAAAAGATATAATAATCTGTTTTACTTCAAAGCCAATGAACACGCAGGTTAACAACAGATAAAGTATTGAAAGCAGATGCATCTACGGTGTATATTATTAGAAATTAAGTGCTGCACTTGAATGCCAATGCCCAAATACATATTTCGGATGCTTCCTGTTCAGGTTCATTTTACACGGCCTGTAGGGGTATTATGTTTACGGTTGGTTGTCAGAGTTTGAAGATGATGAGGGGTAACATTTTGATTTCGCAGTGAGAGGTTTGAGAGTGATGACTCAATAATTGTGCACGAATGCAGACTCGATTGAAGAAAGGGTTACTCAGTATTCACATTGATTTGAGGTCTATATACAGTGTGTTTGGTCATCACTTAGCGATAATTTAAAGGCATCAAATATACCTAATTTTATCGACAAAAACATCCATATTGGGAAGTTTACCCCTCATTGAAAAAAAATTATACTTCAATGTGCTAGTTCTTGTGCTATTGCGGATTTAGTAAGAAAACAATATATTTTTTCACTAAAATTTTTTAAAACAATATTTATGACATTTCTAAGTAGAATGTTTTTGTATTTTTTCACTTCAATAGAAGATGATTTTTTTCGCATCTATTGGACTTTTATGTCCAAAGAAATCGAATTATTTGGAAAGGTCAACGAAAATAAAAAAGTAAATTTAAAATGGGGGCTACTCCAAAACTACGGGAGTAAACTACCATATGTATATATCGTATGATGAAGATTGTATTCAAATAATGGCATATTTCACAACCAGACACTTAACACTTCTGTTGGCATAGCCATACAATATGAAAATCATATCATTCAGTTCAATATTATAATAAGATATTTCAAATTCAGGAGTTATCATTTCTTCTTAACAACAACATGAAACGAATTAAACAACTTGAATCGGATGCAAAATACTTATACTCACTGAAAGCTGTGATTTTTGTGAGAACCGACTGAAAAATATTTCAATTAAAAGTTCATGATGAAAATAAATCGAACATTGAATTTCGCTGCGCTAGTAGTAAATTTGAAAATTGTAAATCGCCCATATCCTCAAAACGACTCATGTATATTTGATTTTTTTTTTACTTATTTGAGGTCTAAAATGAACTACCAAAATATTGAAACTCTGTTTCTCAACACCTGGTATGTATACCAGGTGTTATATGATAATACTAAGTGAAAAAAACACATTTATAGGATTGCTTAGTTGAAGTTTGAGGCTAGCAGACAAAAAAGTGTGAGTTTAATACATCCTTTAAAAAATTAGAAATTTGGTTAATGGTTTCGACGTTTAGGATGAATTTGTACATAGAATATCTTTGAGATTTAATATTTTTTGTTATATATTTTGTTTTCTACCCAGAACAGATTTTTCACAGTGCAATGTTGGTCAAACAGAACCATTTGTTCGAAGCCAACGAAGACGACTTGACCAAAAATGAAAGCATTTGGATTGGTTAAAAGTTGTTAATTTCGAGAAGAAATCTTTTTCTTTGACATTCCGCATCTCGGTAACGAAGACGTTTCGGATCCATGTAAAGGAGAGCGTCCACCTATCGGCAGCGAACGCAGCGGACGAAGCGGATTTTAGAATTCTTTGTATAGAATCCGATTCGTTCGGCGCGGGTAGGTGGACGCGCCTGCATTAGTTTCTATACAAAGGATTCTAAAATCCACTGCGTCCGCTCCGTCCGCTGCGTTCGCTGCCGATAGGTGGACGCTTACCTTTAGAGGAACTTTTCTTCTTAAAATAAGCTGCGAAATCTTCCTTTGGCGTTTGATGTCGTTAATATGGAACACCCTCTATTTACAAAAGTAATAAACATATCATACTCCTGTTCTTTTCGAAAAATAGCTGTAGAACGGTAGATGCTGAGCTGATTTTGAGAATTGGCATATTTATGATAATTTACATAATATTTTGCAATATTGGAAGTACGCTTTAGAAAACAAACAGGTCTTATGGCATTCTTTTCACTGCTACTTGGTGAGGTTGTGTCCGCTACAATGCTATAATGAGAAAAATATTTCTTTTTCACATGCCATAGCAAGCGACGATATCTTCGAATTATTTGCTCACTAACTCACTGTAAAATATTGAAAATAGCTCAGTAGGCTCTGTTTACAACAAATTCACGGTCGTATCGAACGATTAATTCAGAAATATATGACACAAATTAAAAACATAAATTGGAATACAGTAGAGACTCGATAATCCGGATCAATTAATGCAAGGGATGATCCGGATTAATGAGGAATCCGGAATACTGCGTCTTACAATTTAGTAAAGATGCAAATAAGAAACGGTTGAAATAAATATAGGCTTCATTATCGAGATCATAAAACAAATATATTATTTGGAATTATTAGATATTTTACGTTTTCTACTGTAAGGGAAAAAGAATGCTGAACAATAGCTTTCTCCTGTATATCTTTCAGAAGCTGAATATCAGTAATTGCCATGAGTTATGGAATAAACAGACTGCATCGAATTGATCTATGCTCTAAATGCATTTGCTAACATTATCCCCGTCTTCGAGGATCGAAAAATATGTGGCCTTTTCGGTATTTCAGTTGTGTTAATTTAATATCATTATGATCCATATGCTGTATCAAAGCTATATGGTTTGGAGGTAGAAACATTCCATTTCACTAATTAATTATTCTTGTCTGACTTTTTTGTCTTATACCATTGTGCACTATTATATACCAAAAGAACGCCAGATCGTCTTCATAGAAATTGAGTTACGACAAGTTAGAATCGTAAACCACGTATGCAGCGATCGGAAATTCGGATTATTGAGTCTTGCAATCCGGATTATAAATAAGGACATAATACAATCTTGACGTCAATCCGGACTAGTAAATATCGGATTATCGAGTCTCTACTGCATGTATGTGAATTTTAAGCATGAAAACTAGATATCTGTCACATCATATCGAAATATCGTCCCCCCAAATCAACCATTAGGTACCATAAATTCCAACGACCCGACTCAATTCCAAACACAAATTCCATTTCGTCAGTCCATTTGTCAAAAGCATATTTCTTTCACTGATTATCGTTATCCTAGCGTTGAATAAATTAAATCGGGATCGACATGTTAATCTACTTTTTTCCATTCTTCAGACTATACCCTGAGACCACCAACAATTTATGTTATCTCAATTTCAAGTTTATATCGAAAATTATGATGTATGGTGGAAAAAGTCTATCAACACCCTTATCCAAGATAAATGAATGAGAATTATTATAGACGCCTTATTAAATGACACCGCCGGAATCAAGATAACGCTGAAAGGTGCTTGAGTGATTAGTGAAAACTGGTTTTCATGAATGTGGACTGTGATGCGAGATGAAAAGATAAAGGATATATAGAGAGTGAATAAAAAGTAACGCACAGATTGCGTTAGTGCGAGAAGGTAGATGCATGCAAATTGGTTTTGAAAAAATTGTTGCCTAATAGTAAAAATAAAAAGGAAATAAATCAAAAGAATAATGTAACGTTTTGGTGTCTATATCAGACTCCTTCTTCAGACAAACTTGTGAAATCTTTGGAATTGTGTATTTTTTCGTTTGCAGTCTAATTGACATTGAAAGTTGCCAACATATAGAGATGTTGATTAATTTAATTTTGAAATTCCTGACATCATTTCTTCCTTCAATGAATCAATTCAAATACGATCTTTCCAACAGAACAATTAGCCAATTTTGGCGTATTTGGATCGATTTATTGAAGAAAAAAATGACATCAGGAAATTTCAAAATGAAATCAACATTTCTATGTGTTGACAACTCACGATGTCAATTAGACTGAAAACGAAAAAATTCACAATTCCAAAGATTTTCAACTTTGTCTGAAGAAGGAGTATGATATAGACACCGAAAAGTTACATTATGCTTTTCGCATATTTCTTTTTTTAGTTTCACTGTTAGGCAACAATATCTTTTCAGAGCCAATTTGCTCCGACAAATTTGTGTAAGGATTTACGCAGGAGCATCAAAAGTTTTCTGGAAATGGCGTATTTAAGTTGGATTGAATTGAACTGATATTTCATGGTAAGAGTAACAGATTATTTCTTGAATTGACTACTATTAAATTACATTGAAACAAAAGCAAAATAAAAACAGAAGTTCCAAGAAAAAAGCGAAAATCTTTGCCCCATAGGCGGTTGGACGCGGTACCCTATGGGGAAAGATGAGAAATGATTTCATAATTCATTAGGGCATGATATGGTCTAAAATATTAGTTTTAACTCTAATGTTCAATAAAGAAAAAGAAATAAAATAGAGGGGCAATACGGGGTATCCCACTATTCAGAACCCCATCATGCCCCTTCGATCATTATAACACAAAATGTCACATAAAAACGGGTTTTCACAATAATCCTAAAAACTGATCAATATCTAAACTAAACGTCCACTTCACACTGTCTCTTATGAGTCAAGTTATCACAATAGAATATTCGAAAAAGTTCTGAACACGCAAAGTAAACAAAACAAAAATGATAGCATATAATAAGTAGAAATTAGTTTTCATGCGCCCAAGTGAAATCTTGATTTATTATACTTCGGCAAACTGATTGAGGCATGTGTAAGCGAGATGTAGCTGTGTACCAGTCTTGGTTTAGATATGTTCAGCTTAAAAGATGTTGGGATTAACCCGTCTTGCCTCACTACCCGTCTTGACTCACCTTTCCCTATTTACGGAAACTATCCGATAGTTTGAACTTTATTTCAATTAACATTCTAATTCTATATAGAATTTTAGTGTTCCTGAAAGAGAATCTAATAACAGGAGGGATCGAAGACATCCCGGCTGAGTTCGTGAATGGTTATGGATTTTTTGAGATTCCAACTTATATTCCTCGAATATTGTGATATCCTGAAATCTCTAGCTGCTCTAAAACGATACAAGAATGTGTGTCAAATTTTATATATATACTAACAACAGAAAGTAAATTAATGTTTTGTCAACAGTAAAAACACAAGAGCTTTTTTTTTATCGGATAAATTTCTCTTTGCAACGAAACAGTTTTGCTAATCACTAATTTTACGAGAAAAACTGACATGATAAAATCGCGACACCGAAGGTGGAGCGATTTTATCTGATGTCAGTTTTCGAGCAATTTAGTGATTGGCAAAACTTTGAGTTGAAGAGAAATTTATCTGATAAAAGAAAAGCTGGAGTGTTTTTTGGCAAGATGAATTAACGACAGAATATAATAATAATTTCTCAGTCGAAACTTCACCAAAACGATTCATCTTTTGGGTTCTTATATCAACAAAGTTAAATAATTACCACATCGATTCAAAATGAAAGCACTATATGTTCAAAATTCAAAAATCTGACAGACTAATTGACATATTGAGGAAGAGAAATTTTTATCCGATAAAAAGGATGCACCTTTTTTATCGATGTCAAAGTGACAATAATATTTCCAGGTCTATGATATTTAATATTGAAGTTAATTTATCAACAGTAAAAACACAAAAGTCTTTTTTATCGGATAAATTTCTCTTTGCAACAAAACCGTTTTGCCAATCACTAATTTTACGAGAAAAATGACAAGATAAAATCGCGACACCGAAGGTGGAGCGATTTTATCTGATGTCAGTTTTTCGAGCAAATTTAGTGATTGGCAAACTTTGAGTTGAAGAGAAATTTATCTGATAAAAGAAAAGCTCGAGTGTTTTTTGGCAAGATAAATTAACGACAGAATATATGGATGAACAACTTCACCAAAACGATTCATCTTTTGGGTTCTTATATCAACAAAGTTATATACCACACCGATTCAAAATGAAAGCACTATATGTTCAAAATTCAAAAATCTGACAGACTAATTGACATATTGAGGAAGAGAAGTTTTTATCCGATAAAAAAGGATGCACCTTTTTTATCGATGTCAAAGTGACAATAACATTTCCAGGTCTATGATATTTAATATTGAAGTTAATTTATCATTATAAAATAAACACTTGTTTTCTCTTCTACATTTCGATTATGGTAGGTACTGACGTACGTTCCGTCACAATAAGGAGTAACAATTTTCGTAAGATTATTAGATTTTTACGGAAGGTGTAAGTACATATTTTTCAGGTTTTTCGTCGGGTCTTCTCGAAAGAAATCAACTATAACAACAATGGTTCTCAGGATATTCAAATTTGAATTAGATCGTTTTCCGAATATAAATAAACGTACTTAATGCCCTGACTTCACGCTTTGCTGAATTTAATTCACTTAAGTTTTGGACTTTGAAAGCTGTGTGTTTGAAGAACAATATTTCATTAGAATCACTTTAATTGTATACAGTTTGAATATATTTCAGTCCTAATACAAATTCCATCACAACAGTATCTGACATTTCCTTTCCTTGAAATAGAATTCTCGGCATAATTGATTTAGATATGACGAATGTCCTTGTAACATTGGAAATAACTTTGATGAGATCAATTTGAGAATTGAATGCCTTGGAATCAATAATATATATCTCAATTCTTTTCGAAGAAAGGCGCACTTGATGAAAGAATCGAAATATATTTTAAAGCTTCTCCGTTCTCACATTTTTGAAAATATGGGCTCTATACTATGTCTTATCTTGGCAATTATCTCTTATTTTCGACAAGATCAGTTTAGATAAGAATGATTCGAACTATCAATAGTTATGTAATGAATAGGAAACCCAATCTCAATGAAATCGATATTGATATAGGTATTTGATTACAAAATGAATGTTTTATTTCTGGATTCTGAATTATACCATCCAGAATTCCAATCTTCAGCCGCATACAAGGGATTCTGAAACATTCTTCAATATTATCTAGAGAATTAACTGAGCAAAAATGATTAGTTGAATGAAGAGTATTACATTCGACGACTTGTATGAATATTCTTTTGAATTGAGAGCTAACAGAATACAATACATGGAACAAAAAATACCTAGCTGAGGTTGGTGCAAAACGTGGTACCATACTATTCTGGCTTATAATACCAGAGCACAGGGAAAAACCTCAGTAGAAAAAAACCCTGCCTCGATTAAATACCTTTTCCGCCGACCTCGAAATAAAAGGTGATTTTAATGTGTACGAAATTGATCATTAATGACCCATTTTAATGCTCAATTTTTCGGCTATTTTAATGTGCAATACTCATGGCAACCGTTCACAAAGTATTCAGAAGCACTACGAGAAATGTCAAAACTCTACTGGAACATAGATACATAGAAATTTCATTATGACAAATGTATGTCTTGTGCAGAATGAAAATGTATTTCAATCAAGAATTCATACACATATCATATTGAGATCGTCGGAAAAATCTTGTAATAAACTCGGTTATTAATCGAGCGACTAATGGTCTCGAACTATTAAAGCGTTCGCTCCGCTCACGCTTTAAAATATCTTGACCATTAATCGCTGTCTTTAATAACCTAGTTTATTAAATAACTATTAATGTTCAGATACAAAATACTTAATACTTGCTTTTGGGACATGAGGGTGTTTTACACCAGGTCTGGCGTTACAAGTGGTGATTTTTCGTATCTCCTGTTCTTCTAAGACCGCTACAGGACCCTACTGAAGGGTAATCATCTCCCATAGATTTAAATAATGGTATTTCTTCCTAAACAGATAATGATAATATACATATTTGCATAGACGACATTCTAACAATGCAAACGAAGATGTTCTTTAGAACGACCATCCCTGTATATCATCACTCGGGTAAGTCATCCGCAAACCCAATATGAATTGAATCGAAAAAACTGAGTATGCTTCTCGGAAAGTTATTACGTCCGATCAAAAAGTAATCGCAGAACAATCTCTGGCTAGAGAACTTTGCATATTATTAATGAAGCTAGCGTCATGAATAATTCAAACAGTACAAATTATCATGCAGCTCAAGGTATCTTGAATGATGCCGTTCAACCATACGTACCATGAGATATCAATTTTATTGAGTGAGCAAAGAGGAGACAAAGATTTATGGCTATCGAGATGAGTACTGTATTGTAAATAGCATCTGTATGTTCTCCGCATTAGAAGTGTTCGCTTTGGATAGGGCCTGCCGATAGGGTTGCCAACTGTTTTTTGAGAAAAATAAGGTATCAGGTTAACAAGTGCGGAGGAAATAAAGTATCAGGAGTTATATGAAAGTATTATCAGAATTGCAATTACTATTTCTCTTATATACATTATTTTGAAGTCAAGAGCTAACATAATACAATACATAAAACAAAAATAAAAAATCCCTAACTGAGGTTAGTGCAAAACGCGGTATCATACCATTTTTTCGTATTATACCAGATTTCAGGGAAAAACCTCAGTAGAAAAAACCCTGCCTCGCCGTTACAAATAAAACTCAAACTTTCTTTATCGAGTCCAACCGAAAATCCTCTGCAAGATGCCTTCGGAATTCTGAATCTGAAACGAAAAAACTCGAAGCAGAAATCAGGAATAGAAAAATAAAATGATTGAAACTCTATTAAATCGATTTAAAATTTACAACCCAATTCAAAAACGACTCAGTAATTTCATGTATAGCTCTCAAGCCATCCTGAAATTTATATATGGAACAATTATTATTAATCAGATGTTCAATTGTCTCCTCTGCTTCACCGCATTCGCAACTAAAACAATCTGTAAGAGCTATACCATTTCTCTCATTATTATCGTAACCCCACATGAATGATGCGAATTAAAAGCTCTTGATAACATATTTTGAGGGTTATATAAACAATTAACTCATTCTATATTTAAGTGACGGATGATCTGTTCCTATCTTCACGCCATTTAAGATTCATCACTGAAAAAATTCTTTCAGTGAAAGCTCAAGCTGCAGCAATAGAGAGTAATAAGAAATGATTTACGTAGCACATGATAAATTGTCAAAAGCATTTTGAGAATAAATTGCCATTTGTCAACCGTTCTTTTTCTGAAAATTCTTCATTATAAGTAAAATTCCTCTGTCACTCTCTCAGTACTATATCCTCAGAATATAGGTCATCCATATTAATATTTGCAATAGCTTGTAAATTGACTGTTCCGATTAATATTTTAAAATTTTTGAATTCCACCTCAAGATATGGATGAAAGTATTGAAAGCCAGTTATATCTACGGAAATCGAAATCAGTTTTTCAAATAACTCAAGCTCATATCAATAAATGAGTTGAATTAGTGATAATTGTATCAAATATTTCTGGTGAAAACTTTTCAATTCGTTGCAACCTTTTTTTAGCTTAATAGCCAAAATATTAATCTTTCGTTATTTGTTTCAATTCGATTCTCGAACTCTCCATTAAAGTATGAAGATCTAAAATGGCTACATCAGTGCCTTCCAAATGTTTTACTATATTGTTGAATATAATCATCATGTGGTTTGTGAAATCTGAAAAAATTTTCTAATTTCCTGACCCTCTTGGTCATTTAGCTTCAACAATTCTTGTATGATCTTTGAACACTGGTCACCTAAATTATCAAAATAATTGCCCAATTAATTATAAGCTTTTCTATAGCTGAAAGTAAGGAGAATCAACGTCACGTACGATTTCAATCGTAATTGATAATAGTTCAGTACTTGTCCATTTTAGAGTTTCATTTCACGCATCACGATAATGACTGAAAATAGAGTATTTTCAGATACTTTATTTTGATGAAAAAGTATATTGAACAGAAATAAAATATATACGTATGGTTGGCACCCCTACATGCCGATAATGATAGTTCATCATAGAAACGACGAGCTTTTACTTTATAGAATGCATCAAGTATATTTTTATCCATATTTCGATTTTAGTTAGATTTTTTTCTAATATACATGTTCTGGATTCTTTTCATCATATAAATATCCGAACTACGGGGTGATTCACTTATCTTGATAACCTAATTTTTTTCGAAAAGAATGAATTTTTTTTATTCTATTGTGGCTATTTGGTACAAGTCAATGCTGACTTGAGATGTGAATAAAAGTCGGAGAAAATAATAAAGACGCCAGGCGTCGCGGCACTATCATTCTTTTTCTCTCGGAACATACCTACCTTTTTTATTGTATCATTCGAAATATGATTCAATTCGTTATGTTTCTTGTGAATATCATTTTTTATATTTCACACCGTCAGCGACCTGCAGCGTGTTTTATGTTTATTTTATTCCATCTATTTTTTGCGGTATTGTGAAAGTATGCCTTAATTTAGAGACAAAGATAATATGATTGTGTTTCTTAAAATCAAAGAGATTTTGTAGCAAACTATTTTCAATCATTATATTCATCAAATATTATATTTCATAACAAATAAACATTTTTTAATAATACATACTTGATGTCCAATCATATGTTCCATACATACAGGGTGTCCGGGGAATAACTGTGCATACTCATACCAGAGATAGACTAGCTGATTACGAATTGACTATAAAAATTAATTTCTGGATTTCTCTAGAAATCTACAGGGTGATTTTCGAAATTCATGGAAATACTTACATCATCATAAAATCCAAACTGATTGACGGATATTATTGAAACTTGGGAGATTATTGGCACATGCTAAGGTCGAGTCAGAAAGATATCAATGATTTCATCATTCCAGGACCGGACTCATTAATCTTCATTCAAAGTGTTCAGGGTTAAAAAAAACACTTTGTATTTCGAATTACAAATAATTGATTCGTCTTTCAGAAAGAAGCTAAATTATGCATCAATTTGTGATATTGCTTAAAGTTGTCACATCAACAATTATTTTTTATGAATTTTTGCATTTGAGTAAAGTTCGAAAAATTGAATTTATTTACCTGAACAGGACTCAACCATCTTGTAAAGGTCGAAAAAAATTATAAATGTTCTTAAAGAAGTCACTGGTGAGGAAGACTATAATAATTTGTTGATATACTGGGTGGCCACCCCAGACGCGGATCTTATTGCGATGGGGTAAATGAAGGTATATTTCGAAAACAAAATTTGTGATTTGTATAGGGTATACATAAGCATATTTCAAAATAATTCGTATGCATGACCTAGAAGTTACATATTCTAAATTAGCTCTCTGGTATTGAACGTATTCTAATGTTCATTTCAATTTTCCAGGTAACAAGAGATTTCAAGCGGGTGGTTGACATGATGTCTCCTGAGATGGCCTCAAGTCATTGAGTGACAATTTGATGAAGCTTGTCTGCACTATATACATGATTCCTCAGCAAGAGACTTGCCCTATTTCTATTATGACCAATGACAAGGAAGTTGAGAGCGTTACCACAACAACAAAACCTGAAATCACTTTTGCATTCACGATTCAATTTAAATCTAATTCACCATATTATTTCGTTCCCACGCTTTATTTATCACTGCGTGCTCTATTATAATGCCCAAACATACATTAACAAGTTTTTCAACAAAAAGCAAGCTGTTCGCTCATTCCCGTTGAAATAAATTACACAAGTCGAAGTAAATGGCAATAAAAATATAAATGTATGTCCTGGCGTGGTCACGCAAAGCTGTTAGAAGAATTGCTCGGGACTGAAGAATAACTTGGCGGCTTGGTAATTTAAGGGCAAGGCGAAGAATGATATGCTAATGACTTAGTATGGACCATTCGCGTCATTTATTCATTGAAATGATGCAGCTTTATTTGGTATCGTGGAATGTATAAGGAGAATTCTTGAATGGTTGAATAATAATATTCGAATACAGGGTTTGACATGTCATTTAATTCCATTCAGAATCTTAAATTGAAAAATGCGTATACAATCTATGACAGCATATTAGTACGAAACTTTCGTCCCATACGAGATGAGAGCTGGTCATCAAAGAACTCTGCCAGACATTACATATTTTTTCATGCTAAAATTACTCATATGTAAAGATATTCCATACAGCAATTATTTTTTCTCTCAGAAAAGTAAGAAATGCAAAAGTTCTTTGAATGACAGCAAACATTCATACCAAGCGAAAAAAGAATTCTTACTGAGATCGTAATGCTTTGTGGACATTGCAGTTTCAAAGTTACGAAGGAACTTTTGGGAATGATCCATTCCCGGAAGATGTCTCTAGAGTGCTTCTCTTTCAGTTTCTTCCTTTTACCAAAACTGTATTTAATGCTTATACCACATAATGGTTTTGAGTCAGTTATTTGCGTTTCAGCACCCTTTCTGGCTAATGTGTTAACCTAGGTATTCATTTTGTTTGATTCCCGAGGGACCACTAACCCAGACGAAAGAGACCTTGTAGTTTTGGATGAAATGAAAAAACCGACGAACTTTCAAGGACCTGAGCATTTATGTGGGCTTGAAAAAGACCAATATAAGCTTTTAAAACCCGACCTTCTTCTTACTAAAGATCAACACGTCATAATACCTCACAAATCAGTTAGCTTGGAGTGCCCAGAGCCTTTCAGCATGGCTTACGCAGTCAAGAAAGCCATGTATCTACTCCACCCCCACCTTCCTAGAGAAGGTTAAAGAACAGTACCCCGACAAGATGATCCAAGTACTTCCTCACATCGTGGGTGCTAGGACACCTCAACTTCTCTAGGAAGGTGGGGGTGGAGTATATAGCTTTCTTGGCTGCTTAAGCCATGCTCAAAGGCTCTGGTCAATCCCAGCTAACTGATATGTCTATTATGATGTGCTGATCTTTAGTGAGGAACATAATCAAGATGGTTGGCACTATGGATGCGGGTATTGGAGGCATCATCCATACCGCTTTGAGGGGTGGCTGCATCATACACAAGCAGTTCAACTGCGTGGTGTGGCGTAGTGCTCGTAGAGTTCAAACAATTTGTCCCACTGCAAGACCTCAGTGGTAAAGCTTCAGCTGGTATCGTGCGTACGAGTATCGGTAGCGTGTTCGGGCTACTGGTGCGAGCTGTAGATGCGGTTCGAGGAAGTTTATGCTCGTCAACTTCGTTCTATACATGGTGTGCTGACTTTGTTCTCTCTATTATTTGTCAACATGTCATGAACTGGTCTATTGTGTTTTCTCTTTTTTGTTTTGAACTTGACATTGTGTCATCTATAAGGTCATGTGACATATTAGCTTAAGATTTCAATAAGCTTGTACTTCCTGTAGACTGAATACTGAATAAAGCCTTATAACCGCAACCTAGCAATTGTAGTTGAAAAACAGAACAACCAGCTGAAGAAACACTTCTGGACTAATAAACATATACAGGGTGGCCGGACGATTGACGTCCATAAAAAAAACAGGTCCCTCATGTCATGGGGTATTAGAATCACCCCCATGTATGTTAATCGATTTTTCACGGTTTCCGAGTTATGATTTTTTTTATGAAATTTGAGAACTTTCAACTTGAACATCTTCAAAAATTTTTTTTAAAAAAAGTACGAGACTTTTCTGATATTTTTTTGTTGTAAATAGATCGCCATGAATTGTACTTTTATACACAAAATAATCAGCATCGTAACTTTGATAAAAATTATGGAAATGTTGGTCTCAAGTGAGAAAGTTATGATCTAAATTTTCAAATTTAAATTTAAAATGTAAACAGGTTACTTCACGGTTTTTAGTAGGCTTAAAAACTGCACTCAACACTCAGCTTCCAGAATCATTAATGAAAAATGGTACTCAACAGTCTAATTTTGCTAGAATTAGCCTTCAAAGTCAGCGAGGTGGAAAAAATCAAAGAACTAGACATTTACTCAAAAATTATTTTTTGCTCAGGTGATGATTTAACCTACCTATATTAGAAAGCACTTAAAACTGTCACGAGCTGAGCTTCAGGTAATGGTGGGACTGCTGACAAATATCATTCGTACCGTATGGGAAAGGTATGCAGATGAGATTTGCAGACTCTGTGGATCAAAAGCAGAAAAGCTGAACACTTGGTTTGCAAGTGGTTAGAACTGGCTGGCCTAAAAGCAATTCATTTGGGGAAACTGGTACTGGATACCGAAGGGTTACGGCCAAGGCTCTTAAGAAGGTTGACGGTTTTATCAACGCCATTGGCAACCTTCTTGGTTTTCCTTGAATGAGTAGGGTAGAGAACAAATGATCTATACGGTCACAGTCAGGAGGTGGAAGGCTAACCTAGCAATAATGTTTTCAGTTCTAATAATAATAATGATATATTGTTCCATTTGTTTCTGTCATATCGATTGAAGTTGCACCTAATACATTTATGGCAATATAGTCCGGTCTATTTAGACCAAAAAATGAGAGTGAAGTTACATAAAGTCCCAACAAGATGAATTTCTGTGAAGTTGTTCAAAACATAATTATAAACAATATCTAAAAGTTCCCCATCATTCCCCTGTAAGGAAAAAATTCAATCAAGGTCAAAGGTCAAAAAAATGAGTTTTTCGCGAGTTTCAGCAAAACGGTAAGTTTTATCATAAAAGTACCTCAGACAAAAATTGTAGATCATAAAATTATCTATAAAAAATTTATCGATACTTTTTTCTTACGAGCCACCATTTCTGAGATATAACGATTCAAAAAGTTATAAAAGTCGTTATCGTCATAATATGCACACGTTTCCACGCCACCTATGAGGTAGTGTACTTAGCCCGTAGTTATAACTTTTTGAATCGTTATATCTCAGAAAAGGTGGCTCGTAAGAAAAAAAGTATTGATACATTTTTTATAGATAATTTTATGATCTACAATTTTGTTTGGAGTACTTTTATGATAAAACTTACCGTTTTGCTGAAAATCGCGAAAAACTCATTTTTTCAACCTTTGACCTTGAATTAAATTTTTTCCTTACAGGGGAATGATGGGGAACTCTTAGACATTCTTTATAATTATGTTTTGAACAACTTCACAGAAATTCAGCTTGGTGGGACTTTATGTAACTTCACTCTCATTTTTTGTTCTAAATAGACCGGACTATAGAGAACAAATTATCCATACGCTCACAGTTCTGGAAGTGGAAGGCTAACCTAGCCATAACGATTTCAGTTCTAATAATAATAATAATGATATATTGTTCCATTTGTTTCTGTCAAATCGATTGAAGCTAATACATTTATGACAATATCGACATTATTCCGTGAAACCGTAACGATTATACGAATTCCTTCTGTCACGAACATAATGATGTCCACCTAGCAAATTACGTCGGACAAAAACTTCCCTATAAGTATTCTCAGTGTCCCTCAAAGACGACAGACACAATGAATATTTCATGAAGCGCTGATCCTCTTATATAAATCATTATTGATGAACACCGTTACAAAATTCATAAGCATGTCCATTCAAACATCGAGTTCTTCGTTTTATGGACCAGCAAATAGAAATAAACATCCTGGATATAATAACGTCGATTTCTTTTTAAGGTGTCATGGCGCCGAATGAAATTATGGCTGAAGCGGCGAGGAATGTCAATAGTTGTTTAGCTGTATCAACAATCAATATACAATAACCCTTCGCGAAACGGGTTGGGAATTGGGCAATTTTAAGGAAAATGTGATAATCATATTAAATGAGAGGGGGCAAGGTTCAAGTTATGTACTCAATCAAGTTTTGGTTTGACAACGATAATCAGATACGGATCACCGTTTAGGCCAATTTAAAGGGTTTTCCAATAAGAGGTGTTTTTTTGATATGCAAAGAAAATGCCATTTTTCAATGAAAATGATGGGATGTTTATTTCATTATCAAGAAGAAGCAATGTCGTTAATAGTGGAAAATAACATCAGGCAATGACCACCACGACTGTTGGGGCTACAATCTAGATTTTCCGTGTTCATAGTTACTACATTTTATTTATTTTATTTTTGATCTAGTTGTATGAAATGTTTTGGCAGTAGTAGTTGTCAATTAATTAAAAAGTTGAATACGTTAAAAATATTTGCTCTTTCCTTGGTCCATATAACGGGCCCCAAACCGAACAGTCGATATCCTGATTTATAGAATTTACATTTTGGCGATCCTGCCAGGATATGTTGAGTTGTTGGCGGTTAAAACGGGAATCCCTGAGAGCTGGAATCAAGAAAATTGAAAATGATGTGTGTTCCAGTTCTGGTGGGACCAGGGATGAAAATACAGTTGAATATTGGAAAAATTTGATTGATGATAAAGCAAAAAGAATTTATGAACTTGACAGTAATATAGAAGAAATGTTGATGTCGGAAGAATCACTGGATGAAGATGAATTGATGAAAGAAATTGACGAGCAAGAAAAATTTAGAGAAGAAATTATCAAGATGAAAAATGAAATGGTATTCACGCAAAATAAATCTGTTAGTGGAAAATCGAACAATTTGAACTTGAATTATCCGAAATTAGAACTGCCAAAATTTGATGGGAATGTCAAGAATTGGATCAACTTTTGGGGACAATTCAAGAAAATACACGAAGATCAGAAAATCATGAAAGAGGATAAATTTCAGTATCTACTTCAAGCCACCCAAGAGGGAAGTCAAGCTAGAATGCTCGTGGAGAGTTTCCCACCTTCGGCATCGAACTATTCAGAAGCAATTGATCAATTGAAGAACAGATTTGGTAGAGATGAATTTCTGATCGAGGTTTACGTGAGAGAATTACTTGATTTGGTCCTTAATCAACAAAACTCGGATGTTTCTAAAAGTATACCTTTATCTATTCTTTATGATAAATTAGAAACTCAATTGAGGGCTTTAGAAACTTTAGGAGTTGTAAGAGATAAATATGCTGCTATGCTTCTTCCTTTGGTAGAATCTGCTCTACCAATTGATTTAATCAAAATTTGGGAAAGACAACGTACTTCGCTCAGTAAAAGTAGTAATGATTTACAAGGTCTCTTAGATTTTCTGAAAAGAGAAGTGGAGGCAGAGGAACGAATCAATCTCATTCAATCCGGTTTCACATTTAGAAAAGAGAATGATCTTTCGACTAGATCCACATTAGAAACTCTTCATACTGGTAATTCTAAATTCAAAACGAGTAGAAATAATAGCATTATTTGTGTTTTCTGTGATAAAGGACATGCTAGTCAAAATTGTTTTAAAGCTCAGAGTATGTCGTTGGAACAGAAAAGAAGTTTGCTCATCAAAAAGAAGGGTTGTTTTGCTTGTCTGAAATTAAATCATTCTTTTCGTAATTGCAAAATTCCCCTGAAATGTGTCATTTGTTCCAAAAAACATCATCCGATAATGTGTCCTGAATTGAATAGGGGCAAATCAGACAATAATAAGAAGGATGACAGTGATGGACAAATTCTGAGTTCCATCGCGACTTTAAGTTCTGAAACACTCTTACAAACTTTAAGAGTAGAAGTCCTATCTGGAAATAGAACAAAACCAATTCGTGCGATTCTAGATTCTGGTTCACAACGTTCGTATATTACAGAGAAATGTGCTCAAGAAATGATGTTTCCTAAAGAAGGTATCGAAAATATTGTTCAGGGAGTATTCGGAGGTACAATGGGTACTCCAAAAGTAGTTAATAGGTATAATATTACACTTCGTGCTCTGAATAAATCCTATCAAACTGATATTTTGGTATTAGAACAATCGAAAATTTGCAATCATATTCCAAAACTAAGGGATCATAAAGTAATTGAATATTTAAAGAAAAATAAAATAGAATTAACAGATTTAGTTCAAAATAATGATAATTGCTCTGAAATAGATTTGTTGATAGGAGCTGATTTTTTGGGTAAACTTTTAACAGGCAAGATAGAGAATATAAATGAATCAATATTTGCAGTTCATACACATTTTGGTTGGACGGTTATAGGAAAACAAGTCTTGAATCATATCAATTCTTTTGTTGTAAATACTTTCTACGAATACTCCATATCTGATTTATGGAATTTAGAAACATTAGGTATTCGAGAGTCTGCGGAATCAAAAAGCAAAGAAGTACTAGATATAGAGGCTCTAGAAAACTTCCATAGAACTACCATTCAGAATAAAGATGGTAGGTATGTTGTTGACTTACCATGGCAGCAAGAGTATTCTTGTAGGTGTTTAATGTCAAATTATGATTTAGCGGAAAGGCGATTATTTTCAAATTCCAAGAGGTTGACGGATATTGGTAAATTTTCAGATTATGAGACTGTTCTTTCTGATTGGGTTAGTCAAGGAATAATAGAGGAGGTAGTAGATGATGATAATTCTAATAAAAATGCACACTACTTAGCTCATCATGCTGTCATCAAAGAAAGCAGTAACACAACTAAAATAAGACCAGTGTTCGACGCTTCAACAAAAGATAAATATGGTACATCTTTGAATGATTTATTACTTAAGGGTCCTAATATGATTGAATTGATTGTACCTCTATTGATTCAGTTCCGAACCAACAAAATTGGTGTCACAGCGGATATTACCAAAGCCTTTCTACAAATAGCTCTTTCGGAGAAGGAAAGAGACTATTTGAGGTTTTTATGGTGGGAAGATTATTCGCAGAGAATTATTAAAACTTATAGACACTGTAGGGTAGTTTTTGGTTTGAGATCGAGTCCATTTCTATTAGCAGCAACCCTGAATTTACACATTCGTAAATTCAAACAAAAATATCCAAGTACGACAGATAAGCTGTTGAATTCTTTCTACGTGGACAATTGTGTTGCTAGTGTAAATGATGAAACAGAATTGTCGAAGTTTATGGAGGAATCCAAAAACATATTGTCAAAGGCTAAATTCGAACTAAGAGGTTGGGTTTATAATTCATCAGATAATCAAACTACTGATGATTATACAGGTGTGGATAACAAAACAATTTCTGTATTAGGTTTGTTGTGGAATCCTCATTCGGATGTACTATTGTGTGATACAAGTAGAATTGAGGACATTGACAGCATTCCAAAAACTAAAAGAGGTCTCTTATCTATGATGCAAAGGATTTTCGATCCTATAGGTTTTACCGCACCCTTAACAATTCTTCCTAAACTTCTGTTGAAGAAGACATGGGATCTGAAAATTTCATGGGATGAAATTTTACCTGATGATATTGCAAAATCTTTCCAACAGTGGTTAGAGAATTTGAAATTCTTGAATTTCTGTCAAATACATCGGCACTTATTAGATTACGAAACCAGGGTTCCGAGAAATTCAAGTATTCATGTTTTCGTTGATGCTAGTAAAGTAGCATATGCTGCTTGTGTCTTCATTAGATTCGAATATGAAGATAAAGTTTCGTTGAAGCTTTTGTTAGGAAAAGCTAGAATAAGTCCTATTAAAACAGTTTCTCTTCCAAGATTGGAATTGATGGCGGCCTTGATAGGTGTACGATTAGTAAAGGTCGTGAAGAATATATCGGAATTTAAAAATACACCTGTGCATTTTTGGTCCGATTCAACTGTCGTATTGGCGTGGATAAAAACCAATGCTACATGGAAAGCATTTGTAGGAAACCGTGTAAAGGAAATCAGGTCTGAAAGTACAATCGATCAATGGAATCACGTTCCTGGTGATATGAATATAGCAGATGTTTTATCGAGAGGATGTAGCGGTCAACAATTGATTCAAAATAGATGGTGGGATGGTCCTGAGTGGTTGAAAAGATGCGCATCTGAGTGGCCTAATTCTAAAGCAATAAATATACATTACAGCGATGAAGTGCTCCAAGAACAGTGTTTGGAGGTAAACACTGCTCTAGTACAAAACTTTTCTAGTATATTTGAATGTTTTTCGTCTTTTCGAAAAACTGTGAGGATTATTGCTTGGATACTTAGGTTTTATGAGAATTGTAGAAGTTTGGACAAGAATGATTGTACAGTACTGATTCATGATGAAATCAGAAGAGCAGAGAATTGTTTATTGAGATTAATTCAAACTGTTATTGTTAACAATAAGTTTGATAATTTAAAAGGTTTTCAAATTTTCGAGGATGGAGATGGCGTTTTGAGAATCAAATCAAGATTGACTTATGGAGACTTTCCTGAAGATTTCAAATTTCCGATAATATTACCAAGTAAACATGAAATAGTAAGAAAACTTATCATGCAGGAACATGTAGACAATTACCATGCTGGACCAAAAATTCTTCTTGGTATAATCAGGGAAAGATTTTGGATTTTCAAATGTAGAAAAGAAATACAATACGTATTAAAAAGATGTTTTGTTTGTAAAAAATATAAGAGTAAACCGATAGAACCACCGTTTTCGCCTTTACCGGAAAATAGAATTAAAAACGCTGGAGTCTTTGAAGTTACGGGTGTAGATTTGGCCGGACCTTTATATCTGAAAAGTGAAGGAAAGGCGTGGATTGTATTATTCACTTGCGCTATATATAGAGCAGTTCATCTAGAACTAGTTAAATCGTTAACAACGGAAGCTTTTCTCTATGCGTTAAGACGGTTCATAAGTAGACGAATTCGACCTCAAATAATTTACTCTGATAATGGTAGTAATTTCAGAGGATCGGCAAATTATTTTTCCCTTTTGAATTGGAGTGAGATAGAAAAATTCAGTAGTATTAAAAGAATAAAGTGGATTTTTAATCCACCCTCCGCCGCGTGGTGGGGAGGGTGGTGGGAACGGTTGATTAGGATCATAAAAAATCTATTGATTTGTAACGTCGGAAAAGCATCCCTTCATTATGTTGAGTTATATACAATTCTTTGTGATATAGAAGATGTAATTAATCAAAGAACATTGACATACGTAGCAGATGGGGATGATTGGGTTCCTCTTACTCCATCTAAATTTTTCAATTATTCGTCAGGTTCTTTAGAGGCAAAAGAAGTTGTTGATTTAGACCAAATAGATAGTAAATTCCTGAATGATAGATTCCGTTACATTAATCGAATAAGACACGATTTACGTAGTCGTTTCAGGAATGAATATCTAGCCGAATTAGTTCATATGGGAAAAACAAAATCCGGTTCCCTGAAGGTTGGTGATATAGTCTTGGTCGAAGGTGCAGGAAAGAAAAGGTTTCTTGGCCCATTGGAAAAATTGAAGAAATGTATTTTGGAAAAGATGGAGCCTGCCGAGTAGTGAAATTAAAGACGGCAACCGGTTGTCTGATTCGTCCTCTACAAAAATTATTTTTACTAGAAACAGGAAAAAATGACGAAGAGAAGAAACCAGAACAGGAACAAGAAATCAGAAAATCTAGATATGGTAGAATTCTGAAGAGGAGAACCCCTTAGGCCGGAGGATGTTGGGGCTACAATCTAGATTTTCCGTGTTCATAGTTACTACATTTTATTTATTTTATTTTTGATCTAGTTGTATGAAATGTTTTGGCAGTAGTAGTTGTCAATTAATTAAAAAGTTGAATACGTTAAAAATATTTGCTCTTTCCTTGGTCCATATAACGGGCCCCAAACCGAACAGTCGATATCCTGATTTATAGAATTTACAACGACCACGCTTACAGAACCATAACCTTTTAATGAAATTTTCCATAACCAAATCGCAAAGTGGTTGCCCTTTGTCCTCGATAGCCTCACGAATTCCATCTTTGAGGTCCTGAATCGACGCCTGAATCGCCCCATGGGAAAAGTTGCAAAGTGTTAAATCACAAGATCTCGGTGGCCAATTGTGATCACCTCTTCGAGAGATAACACGGTCCGGAAACTTTTCCCGCAAAAGATCAATGACACGACGTTGTTGATGATCGATCGGCTTGAGTTCTAGTGTTAACTGGACTTTATAAGCCTTTAGAGCCATATCCTCATGCGAAATGCGGTGTAATGATGTCTGTGGAATGCGTAATTCCAAAGAACGACTAGGAATAGACATTTTCGGCTACAGCAGCAATATTCTCGGCTATTCTTGAGAGACGTGCACAGGTTTATTCTTCACATCACTAACTTGTCCTAACAGCTCGAATTTTTCCACTAATTCTTTTATGGCGGTCCGACAAGGTGCTTCACGACGACCCAAAAATGTTCGAGTCTTACGAACCGTCTCTGACAAATTTTTATCATTTTATTTTGAATTTTAATCATTTGTGTAACGTTCCAGTTTCATTAATGGCTTAGTTTCTACTTGCCAAATGTCACAGCTTCAAACGTGACATCTACCGAAATAGCGGGCCTTTTAAAATAACACCTTTTATTGGATAACTCTCTATATACAATGGCTTATAGTAGCGGCAATTTGTTTGATACATACAATTGTGAAACTTTGTGGATGCCTTTTTTGCAACAAGGCTGACAGAATTTCGTAAGCGAAAACTATCGGCGCTGCGCTGCTGTTTTAGAAAGTCAGCTTTCTGAAATTGTCAATATGATTGTTACTATAACTCTACGTAACCGGATATACAAGTTTTTTTAAGATATCTTTTCAAATATTACTTCAAAAATAGTGGCCACCTTGTCCGACAGAAATGATGCTGCTTATAGGGTGTTCATCACCCAGAAAATGTCGATATTACGTCATTAGGACTATGAATACGACTGCAGTGAAAATCTAACAAAAAGGACTGAAGTAAAGTCAGAAGAGTGACATTTGTGCGCCCTCTTTGGCAATACACTTGCCAAAGAGGGCGCACAAATGCCACTCTTTGGCCCAGAACCCTTCTGTGGTATATCTAAATGTACCTATAAGAAGGAGTTTCTGGAGAAGGAGAAAGCCGGGAGGGAAAAGCTCTGGCGGAATCTCCCAGGGATGGATCATTCCACTGAGTTCCTTCGGAACTTCGAGACAGCGGGGTCCAAAAGATATCTGGATCTTGGTAAGAAGCAATTACACCTCCTCACTGGCTTTCTTACAGGACATTGTCGCCTCAGGAAGCACCTGTTGAGGATGGGATTGTCGGACACTGACGAGTGTAGGTTCTGTGGGGAGGAGGAAGAAACCCCCATTCACCTAGTCACGGAATGCCTTGGCATTACGAGCCTGAGGAGGAAATGCCTTGGACAAGAAACTTGAAAGAGTGAGGAACTAGCCTCGTTGAAGCCTTCACAGTTACTAGATTTCATTAGATCTCTGGAACTGGAAGGCGAGCTGTGAAGGTTTTTGGCCAGAACAGCTCTGTAAGGGGACACAATAGACCTTAAGGTCGCAGTGAACTGTAACCCCTCTGTAAACTATCAACTAAAGTCAGAAGATCCATTGGTGAATTCAAATCTCCTATTCAAGATATGAGCTTCATTTCGGTTGTAAGCTGAAGAAGACGGTACACATATTTTCGAATGAATTGTTTCAAAATTTTTGTCTTTTCGGTAAACCTAATTCTTTAACATATTTGCTCTAAATTTAAGATATTATTTTTCATGAGAATCTCTGAAAAATTTTTTTTCCAAAGTAACTTCGAGGCCCAAATAAAGAAAATCCATCAATGTCTTATTAGAGTTATCGAACGAATATAAAGTTCTAGGCACGTGTAATAAAAAATATTTCAGATGACACAGTTCAATTTGAACCCACAGATGTCTATCAATTAATCATTCCAAACACTCATCAGTTCACATTCAATATTGTTAACATAACTATGAATCCATTCAACAAGACCTATCCTTTTCAAAGAAACAAGCAAGAAGTAGGCTTCAAAATCATCAAGTCCATTGAAATTCAAGTCGTTGAACTTTTTCGAATGGCAGCATGTAGCGGCCTTATAGGAACATAACTGGGTGTATTTACGATTATGTTCCTTTTGTTCACAACAATATAATTTCGCTTTATATGGTTCTGAGATATGCTTGCATAAGAACGGTGACGTTAGAAGTATCAATTATTCAACTTAATTTTCTGGCTATCTGGTAGTATGACATCTCAGATTTTAATGGGCATCCCTTTCAATTTGCAGATCTCTGTTGTGAAGTGAATTGCAATTTACTGAAGCCAGCGAGCTCAATCTTTTTCTTTCCAATGAAAAAAATACATTGGGTTTTTGAAGTTTTTCTGAATTGAACACCACCAAATTATGAAACTCTCCAAATACCTTTTTTATGTATTTCTGATATATACGAAAATATTATAAATTCCATTATTTCAGAAATATGTTACTTAAATTTTCAGCGTCCCATTATTCGAAATTCATAGCATAAGTAGCATGTGTTAGTTTCATTAAAATTAATTCAGTAGTTTTTACCTACGTGAAAGAGTAAATCCTCCCCCAAATTTTCAGAGCAATTGGTAAATTTTCTTAACAGTTGGAAAAATTGTCAAAGCAGTTGGAGAAATTTTAAAAGAGTTGAAAGATTTTCAATGAAGTTGATAAGAGTTGGCAATTTTCCAACGCAGTTGGTAGCTTGTCAAAGCAGTTGACAAAACTTCGAAGCAGTTAAAAAAAATATGGAAACAGCTGGGCAACAGTTGAAAACAGTTTGAAAAATTTCAATGAAGTTGATACAGGGACCTTATGTTGATCAAAGTTGTCAATTTTGCAAAGCAGTTGGTAGTTTTTCGAAGCAGTTGACCAAATTTCGAAGCAGTTGGAAAAAATTCAGACCAGTTGGAAAAATTCCAAAACAATTTGTAAAATTTTGAAGCAGTTGAATAAATGTCAATATAGTTGGTCCTGCGGCGTGCCAAATATTGATCAAAGTTGGTAAATTCTCAAAGCAGTTGACAAAATTTCGAAGCAGTTGGAATCAATTCTGGAAACAGTTGGCAAAATTTCAAAACAGTTGGAGAAATTTCAATTAAATTGGAATACATATTCTTAAAAAATGTCATACATTATGAATGCATTTGACTTCTTTGAAAAAAGTTTGAAAATATTGGGCAGTTTTCCGCGCTTGTTCCTAGGGGAACAGCTGCTTATCTTGTCGATATGAAATTCAGAATTAGAATGCGAATTCATGTTGTGCTCAGGTCTGCTAAATTTCATGAAACAGGAATAACTTTACGATTTTTGAAAAAAAATTGTTTGCAGAACAATTATTAATATAAAAATTATAATTTGAAAACTTTATAATAATATGATAATTTTCTATGGCGATGATATTATTATTAGTTGATATCTTGAAATAGATTTCTGTTGTAATCATCATATACGAGTCAAAAGTCTTTTCACTTTTTCCGTATCGAAAGAACCATAATATTTTTTACGAATCCTGACAAAGATTGTGTTGATCTGGTAATACAACCACAGAACTTTAAATTAATATTTTAGTGCTCTAAGAAAGTTATATTGAATCGCAAACCAAAATATCGCCCCCTTCCACCATCTGTTTTCCGAGCCATCAATGCACAGTTGGTAAATTTTCGAAACTTTGTCCCCCCCAAAATTTTGCTTTGGCCCGTCCCTGTTGGGATGTGCGACCACGTACGGTATCCTTATGGAGACATTAGTTTTGTAAGGACTAATGAGGTTTCCGCATTGTTTACGAGCTATAAAACTTTTTACATTCAACATGATCACAGTAGGCGGCGGGGTATTTTTCGCATTTTAATGCATTCTATTGCTGCTAAGAGAGGTATTGGAAACGTTTTACGACTAAAACTTATTAACGAGAAAAATTCTCCTCTGAGGCTGCTAATTTTCTGCTCGATTGAAGTCAATTGGTTGGTTCGAAAGGAAAACTAGGTGTATGTTTTATGTGCATTTCATATGATTGTTCCGGGTTTTTGCTAGTTACAACAATAAGACCCAAATGGTCAAGTGGAAAATTGCAACGACATAAAACAGATGATATGCGATTGACACGTGTTCTGGTTTTAATTTCTGTTGGAGTTGGTAATAAATCTTCACAGCAGGTGGTTGATAAGACAAGTTATTACGTGTGCGTTTCACAGTGCGGACAATGATCATAAGAACACTCTAGTAGATGCAACATAATAAAAATGCTGTAATATTTTTCAATATGATAATCACAAACAATATATTCAGTTTTTCATAATGATATTGGATGTCTCCATTGAGTTTATGCCACTAAATTTCATTCGGTTTCAAAATCTCTAATGAAAAAAATTAGAGATGGATAAGTAAATCATGACTTTTTTCCGACGTTTTTTTTTGAACGTACGTTAGTATAGAAAGTCGAAATGATAACTTCATCAATCAGTTTCTGAAACGCAGAATAATTGATATACGTGAAACTTCCCTATATCGAACGTCTGTATAACGAATTTCTCTGTATAAATTGCACCCTGAATTCAAATTCCATGTAAAAACACCCTCTAAAATGAAGTAAATTCTCGCTATAACGAAATTTTCTAAGAACATCACTTTTTGAATTTCTTGAAATGTCATATTTCTTTCACTGTTAAATGGTCGTTATTCCTGTCACAGAAAAAAATAGTGTATTATACATGGGAAAAATATTAAAATCTAATACTTTTTTCCCTTGTATAATAAATAACTATTTTTGTATCAAGTGCGTAAAATGAGTGTTTTTTCCATGGCATATGAGAGTGTTAATTCACTCGAATGTGCCATGAAAACACGAATTTTATACACACGAAATACAAACAACATTTTTTGTACAACTGCGAATGTGAATTTACATCGTCTGAAATATAAAATGATTGAGACAATGCTTCCAATGTAATATTTCTATGCATTCAGTCTTTACTTTTTTTCACCGTTAAAAAAAAGTAGTCATTTACGCATCCATTGTGATGAAGAAAAGTCGAGTTTTTTTGACAGTTGTACAAAAAATCTTTTATCTGTATAAATAAATTTTTTGCGTACTCAGCGATTCCGTTATAGGGAAGTTCCACTGTAGTTCACAAATCAAACTGCCTCTGAAGCGATTGCGTCTTGTAAGTCTATAATTGAAGTTCAGGAAAAATAATAATATAAATAATTTTTTCCAATATCCCGATTTCTTATCAACCCAGACTCAACTCGCATCGGCTCCTTCAAGGGTTTGTACGTGATCTCACAAAGAAAACTTGATCTATTGATATGTAGGTATTAATGCAGAGTCATCGATAATGTCCATGTCTAGAGATTCCACTCCTCCATAAGATTAATAGAAGAACGCTAAATGTTAGGAATACAAGGAAGGTTCGATTATATTTTTTCATTCATTATGGGGGATATGAATCCGAAACAAGAGCAAATTGATCGATCGGTAAGATTTTTCTCGAAAAGAGATTAGTGGAAAATTGACGAGAATATTAAATGACGGCTATAAATAATTTTGCTACTTAGTTGGCTTGTTTAGTACGAAACTACATGAAACATTTTTTTGGTTCACTATTGAATTTTCAACTATATGAAGGAATATGTTCATAAAAGAAGATTTGCCGTGATTATCAAAGTAGTTATGCCGAGGGACTAAATAAAAATACATTCAAGGAATATGTAAACAGGGTGTCTGTAAACAAATGCAAGGGACTTTGATTCCTTGATGAAAATGACCAGGGATAGTTCATATAATTTTTTCTCGAAATCGACTCCCCCTTTTAAGATACAGCCTTTGGAAGGCGATGACAAGTTGACAGTTTTTAATTTTTTTACGGCTTCTTAAAAACACTGAGTCATAAATTTATACATAATATGAAGCACTAAGTAGATATTACTCTCACAAATTTTTTAGATTTCCTAACATAACTTTATTAGGGGTTGAAAATAACAATCCCCTATGATTTTCGTTCAGGAATTGTTACCGTGGGATTGAATTTCGAAAAATAAAATTCTCTTACGGTTTCCCGTTCAATTCTGGAGAAAAAAGTCTACATAGAATGAATATTCTAAGATATGTCTATGATAGGAGATAAGATGTTCTACAAAAATTCCTAAAAGTTTAATTACTAATTTCCGGAAGAAAATTATATCTGTAATAATTTAATTTCACAAATAAAACTTTCTTTCGATTAATAGGCATAATTGACAAAACCAATTTTCAGTAAAAACAATAACTTAGAATATTCATTCTATGGAACATACGATTAAATGGAATGAACGAACAGTGATCATAACTTTTTTGTTTGTATTCTTTTATAGAGCTAGGACTCGATAACTCTATTGCCGAAGTTGACGCATTGCATTGTATTTATTGAAAATAATGTACAGGGTATCCCATTTTGGGCACTTTTACGGGATATCTCCGTTATTTTTAACGTTAGCGGGATGCGGTTTTTCGCGACAGTGTGCTACTTTTTGTGAAACTAAAGATGGCGCAATCAGTTTTTGCATAGCCCTCTTAGTTTTTGCTATACAGGGCTGAAATGAAAAGTATCACTTTTAATCACCCCCCGTATCTCAATTGTGCTTAAACTGGGAGAAATTGTTGAAACATATACCTATAGATTTTTTTCCGTAGAATCCAGTGGCGTAGTCAGTTTTTCAATTAAACTTTCCGTTTTTGAGTTATTAAGCAAACATATGTTTTTTTAAATTGGACACCCTGTATATTATTTTTTATTCTTATTGAGCACAATCTCAGCTTTCCAAAAACATATTATTTTATGCATTTATTTTCAAAACCAAGCTCAGAATTCAAGATTTTGTAATTCAATTGTCAATAACTAAGTGGTAGGCTATGACTGTTTATTAAAACAAAAAATAAATGTCACGATTTCGTTAGAAATCGAAAATAATGTTAACATAATATCTAGATCACAAACAAGCATGTCATATTTCTCGTAATTTTCGTAAGCAGCCGTAATGAGAAAAACTTAAAACTGAATCATTAATATAATATAATAAATAATAAAAACTGAGAGAACTGTAAACTTTTAAACCAACCGACAAAGCTTTGACATTTTTGTTTTGTTTTTAATAAACAGTCATGGAGCTTACTACTTAGTTATTGACAATTGAATTACAAAATCTTGAATTCTGAGCTTGGTTTTGAAAATAAATGCATAAAATAATATGTTTTTGAAGAGCTGAGATTGTGCTTAATAAGAATAAAAAATAATATACAGGGTGTCCAATTTAAAAAACATATGTTTGCTCAATAACTCAAAAACGGAAAGTTTAATTGAAAAACTGACTACGCCACTGGATTCTACGGAAAAAAATCTATAGGAATACGTTTCAACCATTTCTCCAAGTTCAAGCACAACTGAGATACGGGAGGTGATTAAAAAGTGATACTTTTCATTTCAGCCCTGTATAGCAAAAACTAAGAGGGCTACGCAAAAACTGATTGCGCCATCTTTAGTTTCATAAAAAAGTAGCACACTGTCGCGAAAACCGCATCCCGCTGACGTTAAAAATAACGGAGATATCCCGTAAAAGTGCCCAAAATGGGATACCCTGTACATCACTCTAGATATCATCTTTGAAACTGTTTAACCATAGGTAAACTTTAAATTTTGTAAATTTTTGTTTGTTTGAATTCCTAAATCTGCAAGTTCCCTTGACCCACCCTGTAAAATTCACGTTAGGTCATTTGAAAAACTTTTTCTCTCATTTCAATTGTCATGACGAATCCAAAGATCAACCAAATCAAATGTATTTGTCTCATCTGAAATTGTCAGTGCTCCTAAGATTGTCACAGTTAAAAATAAATATTTTCCAATTCGATTCTAGAGAGGAAGACATCTTAAACGGAAATACCATCGGACACTTGAATTTATGTTACACAAATACTTGAAATGTTCAACATCTGTTCTCTTGAATTAATTTTAAATCAAATAAAGCAACGGTGTAGAGAAGCTTATGTGTCCCTATTTTATTTTCTTTCTTCCCTTTCTTAAAGTCGTCGGTTAAATTAAAGTGAGAATCTTGAAATGAAGTGATAAGACGTTTATTGAAAAAATTTAAGAAAGCACTGAGCAGGTGCTTTTGAGCGCTAGTTCGTTGGTGAGCAATGAGGCTATTAACGCAAAATATTGTATATGACTTGAGATTGATACTAAAGATACATATTAATGCAAATCTCAGCACGATCGGAATAATATTCTAGAAATTATTCCAAAACTGATATAGGTATGTAAAAATAAAAAAGAATTCAATGGTTCTTATGATGCAATCTTGAAATTCTGCTTGAACATTCAGTATATATTATCACCCTTCTTTCACAAAATGAATTTCGCTTGTTTCGGATATCTTGTTATGGAAATATGGAGATTCTTCTTTTCAATTTTCCGGTTGAGTTTTCTATATTTCAGATGATGCGATCTTCGTCAAATTCTACATGAACATTCTGTATGTCAATCTTCATTAATGAAATAAATTTCACTCGAATCGGATATCTTGTTATGGAAATATCAAGGTTCTTATGTTCAATATTCCATTTGAACCTTTTATGGTTCTGTTAACACTATGGCCACAAAATTTCGCATGAGGCTTATCATGAGCACTTTGCATATGGACGCAAAACTTTATTTTGATAGGTTTCGTTTTGTCTGAGATATTGAGGAACAAAAATTTTGAATGGCCAGCATATTTTATGGAACACCCTGTACGATTCGGCTGGTTAACGAACTTAACCGGGGAAAGTTTCTAGGACAATCCCTTCAAAAGAAGGGCAAAACTACAGTGGAACTTCCCTATAACGAAAGCGCTAATTCCGTAAAAAAAATTCGTTATAAAGAAATTTCGTTATACAGAAAATTTGTTTCTATAGTCGGCAATGTCGCGATCGACTTCACTGATAAATTTCAATTAATTCAAACTTAAGCACTTTCTTTTGGACATTTTCGCACAACAAGCGTAATCAGGCCCGCCGCTAGCTGTCTGAGCGCCCGCGTGCAAATACTGTTATGCCGCCCCCAAGAGCGCTACATGCTAATCAAGGGCGTATCCAGAGAGCAATTCGGGGGAAAGTGCCAAGTTTTAGCGAGGGATCTGAACTGATCTTGAGTGGAAATCAAGGAAAGGAGGGGGTTAGATCGTTTCCATTCGAAGATTTAGTGTGAAAAACTCTTTCCTGGGGGGGAGGGGGTTAATTACCCCCAGTACCCCCCCGTAAATACTCCCCTGCGCTAAATATGCTGAGTCTTCAAAATGCAACTGATCCTAGGGGTGTATTTTCGGACAAAGACCCTCATTCTGTTTTTATCTTTATTTTCGTAATTCTCTCTTCAAAACCACGTACCTACCTAAACTCGGCTAGTAGAAAGGGCGCAATTTGGTAACAAATGGTTTTATGACATGCAATAATTGGCATAAACGATACGGCGATACTGAAAATATTCAACTACTACTACTACTACCTGGTTGTGATATTTGGAAAAAGAACATCTGCAAATTTTTCTCGTAGAATATTCAACAAAATCAGAGATGCCGTAGGAACTTTCTGAATAGATGTTTCTTTCAGAAAATTTTTCCCGAGGGCGCAATTCGAAGTTTCGGGAGGGCAATTGATCGGATTATGTGAATTTTTGATCTTGAAGTTTTACGCCATAACTGAATCTAGCGTTCTCAGTATATCGCCGAAGGGGGGCACCTGCGGAACTTCGGGGGGCGGTAGTGCCCCTCCCGGAAATATACCTGAAAGAAACACTGCAGTGAATTCACTGAATTCCGTGAATATACTTACAGAAATTATCGATGTTGGCCGCCTGTCCTTCCGATCCTTCAGAGAAAAAGTCTCTCTAAAGGGGGTGGGGAGACCTTGACGCCCCCAATGTTGAACGGAGTTGGAGAAATTTCAAAGCAGTTGGCAAAGTTTCGATCGCATATGGCAAAATTTCTATGTTTCTATGACAGTTGGCAAAATTTTGAAGCAGTTGGAGTTGGACAACCGCCCACCTTTTCTTTTCTCCCTGCCTACCACGTAGTTTGTCCCCTCCAAAAAAAAATTCAATTTCACTGGATTTGCCGCCCCCCTGGACGTGCCGCCCTTGTGCCGGGCACGCCTTGCACGCCCGCTTACGGCGGGCCTGAGCGTAATGGTAAGATTGAAACCAAACAGCCTGGAGTGTATTTTTAAAACTGTTTCAGAAGGATCTCTCTGCTCGCCGTAATGATTTAGTTTAAGGGTTTATTACGTACGTCCGGAAAAATTTCGGAATAAACCCACTCCTTTACCTTCTTACCAATTACCCATTCGTAGAGCGATGTTCTTTGAATATGTCGTTAAAGAGAGAGAATTTACTTCGTTTTAAGGGTGTTTTTAACATGGAATTTGGATTCAAGGTGCAATGTCTTATACGAAATTCGTTATACAGAGAAATTCGTTATAAAGACGTTCGTTATAGGGAAGTTCTACTTTATATAGGAGAACGAGCGCTCTAAAATCAAATTTGAAACTTTATGTTATGTATTCATAGGGAGTTAGTTGTTCGTGTTCTAAAGTGTTGCATAAATTAGTAAAATTGTATGAAATATCCTTAAAAGATAATTTAATACTTGGAGTGCAACAATTTCAAAGATCCTGAGAGAAAACAAACAATTGGTGATATTCCTTCATGATAAATGTGTTTCACTTCAGCTCATTTGAAAAATGGTAATTGCTTCCATTTGCGATGAAACTTATAGGTGTGTATACAACATGTTTCTCGAATATATTCGATGTTATTCTCAACAGTTTATACTCCAGATATTTATGCTATATATTTTGACATCTCATGTCCTGTTTTCATTCGAAGGAATGTTGGAAATCTTCGTTATCATCATTCATGTTGCCTTAATTTTCAATATGCAGTATTTCTTCACAACTCAACTTCACACTTTCAAACATTGTAACATATTTTTTATCAGATAGACAGTTTAGTGACGGACTTATGCTTGCATAACTAATTGACTAATTTCAACACCGGGTTATATTTCATTTGGGAATGATCCCTGTATGACATGGATCAATTTTTACGAGATTTCTAATAAATAATGAGAACACAACCTATACTTAATGTCAGGGTGAACAATAGCCATCCAGTCCGCTTTTGAAATTTATTGATTTCTGCAACACATGTGGATGATGGTAGCCTAAATTGATACCCTTGACCATGACCACCCAGCAAGAAAGGATATTTTTTGTCATGTTGACTTTTCAGCTATAATGCAACACGTGTATTATATTTCGTTGAATAGTTCTGAGAATATGTCCTACTTATTCTGTTGATATACACACTTGATGGTAGTTCAAGAAAAATGCAAAGTAAAGATAAAATTGAAAGTGAAAGAAGAAGCTCAAAAGAAATAATCCCTTATTTATTATCAAAACATCGAATTCTTAAGGAAGAAAGGCAGAAATAATAATTATTCTCGTTATCTCTTGGACCTAAGAAATATTTCTATGGCAAATTACTTCATATAAACTGTACATATTCTCAGTTCCATTTAAACCTGCACTAATGATTCTGGTACCGAAAAATGGTTAATTTTTCCATCTCAAGAAATGCTGCGTTTAGAATCTTTTACTGTAGTTCATCTAGTAATGCATTGGTATTTCACATTATTAGTAGAAGAAAATATAAATAAAACAAAAATATAAATGAGGTTGTAACATAAATTGAATACATTATAACAGACAAAAACTAAAAGTTGGTAATACACAACTCTGTGTGAATATGAAGGGTTTTCGAATAAGAGGTGTCATTTTGATATTTAAAGAAAAATGCCATTTTCGATACAAATGATCGGATGTTTATTTTATTATAGAGAAAAAGCTATGACCACCACGACCACGCTTACAAGACCATATCTTTTTAATGAAATTTCTCATAACCAAATCGCAAAGTAGCTGCCTGTGTCCTCGATAGCCTCAAGAATTCCATCTTTGAGGTCTTGAATGGACGCTGGGCTATTTGCGTAGACCTTCTCTTTCACGTGGCCCCAAGTAAAAAGTCGCAAGTTCACAAGATCTCGGTGACCAATTGTGATCATCGCTTTGAGAGATAACATGGTCCGGAAACTTTTTCCGCAAAAGATCGAAGGTTTCGTTGCTTGTGTGGCACGTAGCGCCGTCTTGTTGAAAGTAAAGTTGTCCATACCAATACTATCCAATTTCGGCCATAAAAAATCATCTCTCGATAGCGCAATCAATTCACCGTAATTGTTTTCTTCAACACTTTCGGCTACAGCAACAATATTCTCGGCTGTTCTTGAGCAACGTGCACGGGTTTTATTCTTCAAATCACTAACTTGTCGCAACAGCTCGAATTCTTCCACCAATTTCTTTATTGCGGTCCGAAAGGTGCTTCACAACGACCCAAAAATGTTCGAGTTTAACGAACCGTCTCTGCAAATTTTCACCATTTTTATAGTGGATTTGAATGATTTCAATGCGTTCTTGAAGCGTGTATCGTTGTTCCATTTTTATTAATGGCGTAGTTTCTACTTGTCAAATGTCAAAAAATGACAGCTTCAAACGTGACATCCACCAAAATAACGGGCTATTCAAAATAACACCTATTATTGGAAAACCTTTTACTATATAGAAGGTAGTTGTGTTCGCTCAAAGAACTATTATTAATTAACCAGAATTACTTGACACTATCTGTGATAGATTCTGTATCGACATCTACAGTAGTATGTTTCAAACTTACCGAGGAATAAAACGTTGAAACCTTGACTACCAAATAATTTACCTGTTTATTGAACAGCATCTCATCCGTATTCAGTCTACCATATTTCATTACAATCCCAGTTGTTGAAGTAGTATAATCATCTAGTCCTTGAGGAAAAAAAGCTACATCATTTGCTAACTACTTGGGTAATATTTATTCAACTTCTAAATAACTGATGTTTATTTAATTCGTTTGTTTTTGATAGTAAGCTATAAATCAGTGTTATTATTCTTGGATTATAGTTATGATTGTGGGTGTTTGAACAATTGAAAAATGTTTTTCATTTCCAACCCGACAACAGGAGTAATTATAGGTTTCCTTATCTTTCTCTGGTGGTCCTTAGTTCAAATAATGAGCCAGTGGCAGTTTATATAGACACTGTAGCCAGGGAAGGAGAAACCTTTGGAAAATGCGTCTACCTCAATCAATGCAATACTAGATGTGATACCGATTATTTATTGAATAATAAAATTCGACCGATTATTTATATTCCATATTTGTAATATTTTCCGAATCAATGAATCAGTTATCCCTGATCTTGTTATTGGGGTATAAGTAATGTTATTTTCAATCATGATAATTCATGGAAATATTCCTATTCAATCTTTTTGAGCTCTCGTTCTACGAGTGCTATATCGTTTAGCCCAAATGTCTGTAATTCAATTCTGTCCGTGAAGCCGTCCGTTAGCACAATAACTTTCGAAGGGATTGTCCTAGAGACTTGAAATTTTGGGGGTGAGTCCGGTTCCCAAATGGCGCAGTTACGTTCATTAACCAGCCAACTCGTACAATGTTTTCCATAAAATATGGCCATTCAAAATTTTTGTTCCTCAATATCTCAGACAAAACAAAACCCATCGAAATGATAAGATGATTCTGCATTTATGTATTTGGTATCAATCTCAAATTCCGTATAAAATTTTGAGGTAATAATCTTATTGCTCCTCTAAAGAACGAGCGCTCAAAAACTCCTGCTCGGGGCTTTCCTTAAATTTTTGAATAAAGAAACTGAAATAATAATACGGTTTATCTAAGGAAATTGATGTTGCATTTCAAATTTCGTAATAAATGCTCAGAACTTCAGGATGCACTGTTCTGTTGAAATTTAAAAATCATTCTTCGCGAATATCTCCGAAACCTTTATCGTACAGATAACTTTCGTGGGCAAGTGGTGAAGATTGGTGAAAGTTAAAACTCTTTTGGCGATGATGGTCCACACAATATGAACCACCAATTTTTCGACCCAACTGATGCGGTGGTACTGTATTTGAACCGCCATTTCAAATGCATTTTCGAACTGTAGCATCCGCTCAAATTTTGTACCACCGTTGGCAAACCATCTGGCGATGTGAAAACAACATATTAAAACTTGTCGCAACCCGTATTGAACAACCTCTGGTAAAATATTCATTCTCTTTTCTCAGTGCAATATTGTCCTCATAGTGATAGCGTCGTTTTCCGACGTACTGTATATTTCGATTATTTCTGTGTTGAAACAGTGTTGTACATAACATAATATGTAAGTAATATTTCTCATATATTGATTCAATTTTATTGATCAATAGGAATAAGACTTTGATGTTGGTATCCAGTTTTTGGACCACCGACCGCTCCAGTAGAGGGAAAAATTATAAGTCGAAGTCAAATATAAAAATTTTTATTTTTCTACAGGAAATGTGTGATAATGAAGATCTACCTTTCCGGTTAGTGGGAATGACACGTAGAGATTTCTTGGACATAATGGAATCCTTAGATGACCCTATCTCAGATTTCGAATCTTTGCCATCCGGTGATGAATCAAAAGATTCATTTGAAGTTTCGAGTGAACATGTTGATGGACGTAAATGATGACAGCGATTCAGATAACGAAACTTTAGCTGACATACGCTCTAAAATATTTAAAAATGCACCTCAGCCCTAGAAGAAGATGTACCTTGTGCAGTACCAAAACTAAGCCAGTGCGCACAGATTGGCTTTATACAACTTGCCAAGTACCGCTTTGCCTTTTTGTATTCGAGAAAATAAATATTTTCGATAGATTAATTTCATTTTTCCTTGTACTGTTGCGGTGGTACTCAAAATAGACCACCCTTTTACACAAAAAACACGAGTTAGACGACATGAAAAATAAAATTTTTGGCTTCACAGAGTGCTGATATAACATTAAAGTGATAAAATGACAAAAATTATTTAGTTGCCAAACCGGCTCCAATTGGGTCGGAGTCGTTCGTGAATTTTTGCTCCAGTAAGAGTTAAGAAGAGTTAGTGGGTGCTGTCAAGACGACCGTTTTCGAGAAATGGTAAAATTTTTGACTGTTAGTAAAGAAGATAAAAAATGTTTCCAACATAAAAGTTGCTTTTTATCGGAAACGGTCGACTTCAGAGCGTATCACCAGGAGTACCTCTTTTGTGTAGAAATCATTGGCGATTTAAATGGGCGTCCCAATAACCGTACCTTTCCGTAAAATTTGTGGAGAAAAAACTCTCAATAACCCTTCAAAACCTTCACCAACAATCAATCAATTGCAATGAGCAAAATTTAATTGTGGTCAATGAGAACATTTTTCAATATCTCATCGCTGATCTGAGGGTTTTGTACTTCTAGCTATTCTTATCTTTTCTTGATTCTAGGATGGAACATAAAATCATTGGCTAGGAGACAATTTCAAGAAAAAATGTAATAAGGAAATTTAATGGTGGAAAATATAAGAGGCAAATACCTATCATAAAGCCTCTGTTCATTAGGGATTTTCGGAAACTTACTCGATCACTCACACGGGTTGAATTTTGACAGCAAATGAAATGTTTATCTGTCAATAATCAACCCGGATTAGTGGTCGAGGAAGTTTCCGAAAACCCCTATTATTTATTCACGTACTGTTTTTATGATTGAAAAGATTGCAAATTATAAATTGAAATGATGTTTGTGCTGCCATCTTACTTTACTATTGGGAAATAGTTCTAAAGAAAGAATTTTAAGACAGGGTTTCAACAGCCCACGATGAGATGTTTCAATTGGTTATTAAAAGATGTTGCCACATAAAAGAAATAGAAAAGGCCATGGTTAGGATGGTAATTGAAGTTCTTCTAGAACTACAATCCCGAAGTGTTTTGTTTCTGATCTTGATTAATTTACTCTTTACCTGAAGACAGACCCGAATACTGAACAATGGATACCACATCACCAGTTTGGGTTTCGAGCAGCTCACTCAACAGTGCAACAAACTCACAGAATAAGCCATGTCGTAAACGAAGCACTCGAACAGAAGAAATACTGCACATCAGCGTTCCTTGACGTAAGTCAAGCTTTTGATAAGGTTTGGCACCCTGGCCTACTGTACAAGATAAAAAAATATCTACCAATAACATATTACAAACTTTTGAGGTCCTATCTAGATGCAAGAAAATTCAGGGTAAGAGTGAACGACAAAATAACAAACAATTTTCCCATATCATCTGGAGTACCACAAGGCAGTGTTCTTGGTCCCTTTTTGTACTTATTGTACACTGCAGACCTGCCAACCAACCCAAACACAGTAATGGGTACATTCGCGGATGACGCAGCCATACTAGCGAGCGATGAAGACCCGGTAGAAGCTTCTCACTTGCTACAGACTCACTTAGACCAGATACAAGAATGGCTGCATAAATGGAGAATAAAGATCAATGAGACCAAATCTGTACAAGTCAATTTCACACTTAGAAAAGGCCAGTGTCCACCAGTAAAAATGAACAACATCCAGATACCGGAATCCCCTACAGTGAAATACCTCGGCTTACACATGGATAAAAAGCTTACCTGGAAGGAGCATGTAGTGAAAAAAAGAAAGCAAATAGACCTGAAAGTTAAGGAATTACACTGGCTCATTGGTAGGAGGTCAAAATTATCACTGGAAAATAAAATTCTCATATATAAATCTATAATAAAGCCTATCTGGACCTATGGAATCGAGATCTGGGGATGTACTAGCAATTCGAACATGTCAATCATCCAAAGAAGCCAATCTAAAATCCTCAGAATGATAACAAACGCCCCATGGTACGTTACAAATCAAACCCTACACGAAGATCTGAAAATACCGTATGTAAAGGATGTCATAACAGAAAACAGCACCAAACATCACACAAAGCTTGAGAGCCACACAAACACCTTGCTACAACCACTGACTCAATTGCAGAACGATCGGCGACTTAAAAGAAAATGGCCAGCAGATTTGACGGAGACTTAAAGAGGCCCTGTCACTGGACGGGACCTCATCATGACGCCTAGCTTTGAAACCATCAAATGAGCTTATAGAATGTACATAATTCTGATTGCTTGTAACTTCTATTATAATAAAAAAAAAAAAACCTGAAGATGATCAGAAATGGCGCTCATTTCTCCTAAACGAGTGTTATATTATCGTTCTGTGCAAATGTCTGTAAATTTCGAATTTTGAGACAAAAATTGTCTCAGACGATGGGGTTCGACTCGCTGATGACGAATTCATGGTCAAATATAATTCTGTCCGTGAGGCCGTCCGGCCGTCCGTTAGCACGATAGAAAGAATTGTCCTGAATATTTGGGTGTTCCGTTAAATAAGGTCATTCAAAATTTTTGTTCCTCAGTATCTCAGACACGAAACCAATATGAAATTTTGCAGCCACCTGCAAGAAGCCTCATGCGAAATTTTGTGGCCATAGAAAATTTAATTGGAGTATTGAAAAAAGAATCTTCATATCTCCATAAAAAGATATCAGCTTCGAGTGAAATTCATTTTGTGTATGAAAGATTGCTATACTGAATGTTCATGCAGAATTTTGTGGCCATAGTGTTAGAGGAACCATAGAAAATTCAATTGGAATAGTGAAAAGAAGAATGAAATTCATTTGGGAATGAAGACTGATATACTCAATGTTCATGGAAAATTTCAAGAGGATCGTATAAGAGGCCATCCATAAAGTACGTCACACTAATTTCATGAGTTTTTGAGTCCCCCCCGTCCTTGTCACAGGTGGTCACATTTCTGAGCTCCCATTGCGAGGATGTCGAATTTTTTATCCACCAGCCATTACGATTAATATGAGATATTCTTCAGAACCTCTGCATGGAGAAGTCTTTTAGCTTTTCCAATATCCCTCGGAAAATGGCTATCATGCGAGTATCTTATAGACCTCCCCAATCGAGCAATGTAAGAATTTTCTAACGAAATTTCAATACTATAACAAATCTGCGGGAAAAACAGTTCCGAAAGCAAATCTGAAAAGATCTATATCTCAGATCTCGTAATCTCACATACAGTATCAACAAAACACTCTTAATATGAACGGTAACATTTTATTGAAAAGTCTCAGACAACAAATGAATCAAATCACTACGGAATAAAGTTTAATATCCTTTCTTCTTCCTCCTACATTATCAGTCCTTATCAGCTTGAAGAAAATCAACTTTTGTATCACAGTTACTGGTATGTTTTGTAGTTTCATACAGATATTTTATTCAGATAAAAATAATCGAAGCTGCATCCAATGCATTAAGGAATCATCTCATATTTCGCTAGATTTTCCTGTTTACGTTTCTACTGATTTTTCCTTCATCTTTTCCTGGTAACTTCTGAAAGCCATATTTTTCAAATGCTCGGCCATTGCTGATCCAGATTGCGATACCATTGAATGAAACCTCCCTGTTGAGTCGCTAAGAAGAATGTAGGGATGACCTATTTCTACCAGCTCTCCAGCGTCCATTACCAGTATTTTGTCAGAGTTCATAACAGTACTTAAACGATGAGCCACCGTGAGAACTGTACAGTGAGAAAACTGTTTTTTCATTGTACGCTCAATGGCAAGATCAGTTCTGAAATACGAAACATTTTTTAAGGGATACATATTGATACAAATGAATTTTTAATACTATTTCTTGTGAAGAGGTGCCATCAGCATGGCTATATTCAAGCGTTTTATATGACTCAAATTCTTTATATTTTTTAGTCGTTTCAGTTTAAGTTCACTACTACAAAAATTATGAGTTTAACCCTCCGTTAGTCGCGCACGGTCTGTGAAACCGGCCAGACACTTTTTATCCTAATTTTCAGAAATTCAGGGGGCATGGCATCTCCGGCTCCGTCTATCTTTCCGTAAGGATGCGACAGAGAGTCCTTGCGAATCTCATCGTGAAACGTGCTAGTACGAAAAAAATATATCGTGACACGGTGTGGGAGACCGGCGCGACTACTCTCGTACCCTATTTTTTCATATCTTGATAGTTCGATTGTGCGGTGAGTTTCAGGTGTTTTTGTTCTGTATAACTTATAACGAGGTAAATTCATAGTTTTTTAGCCATGTGGTCGTACGAAAAAGAGCAAGCTCGACTGCAGAAATTACTAGAGGTTTTAGATGAGGAAGAGGATAAATAGCAAATGACGAACATTCAGATATTGATCAGTCTGAAGAAAAATTTGAATATTTAGAACAACAACTTGCGAGTGATGACTCGAACAGAATATTTCTGATGATGATGAGGAAGAAAATCAAAGTAATACACTGTCGATTTTTTGGCAAAGATAAAGTGACGCGTTGGAAAAATTTCCCCCCACAACAAAAAACTGCCTAGAAAATGGCCTTCATTAAGCTAAAATATGTTTGAAGAATATGTTATTTGATGAAAGGTGTAACTTTTTGTTATTTCTAGTCTTGAAATCCTTAGAGTTTGATATTTTCTTTTTATGACTGAATAAAGTAAGGTGTATGAATAAAATTGATTTTTTTGGAATTTCCCCAATATATTTGCATCAATTCGAAATATGTACCAATCTTGAATTTTCTTGTCACTCAGTTATGTTTTGAAAGACATCCATTTGAATTTTTAGGCAAAAACTCATTCCACTTAGCATTCAGAGCTCAATGAGTAAGCACGGTCTGTGAGACCGGCGCGACTACCCATGTTAAAAATTTTGACGCGACTATTCGAGGGTTAAGCAGTCACAATTCATTAAACCAATTCAAATTGGTATTATAAAGTACCTTGACGACGCAGATCTGGCACTGCAAGAACGCTCCCCCGCCCCCCAAATGGACCTCAAGCACCCAAAATTTTACTCACAAATTACGGGTAAAATTTTATTCGACCCAATATCTGAATGGAGTTTTGATTGGAGACTACTCAATTTAGTCAATTCAACATTGCCTAAAATACCAGTACCTTTTGGTTTTTGAATATCTAAAAGTTCCTTCCCCCAAGAATCGGGCCTGGATCTGGACCCGGTAACTTTTGGACCGATAAAGGTTGATACTAACTAGGACGAACAGGCGCGAATCGAGACGAAACGTTGTTTTCCGCCGGAGACGTTTGCACTGAATCAAATAGGTAGACGTTCATCTAGAAGGCGCGAAGCGAAGAGCAGCGAGGAGGCGAGTCCTTTGACACGTGAATGCTCCTTGGGGCATGTGTGCGACAAATTTCTCGAGGCGGAATCGGGTTCAATGGTTCATGACAAGTTCAGATCGCTGTATTCCCAACTCGAGGAAAAAATTTGCGATTTTTATGAAATTTTCTACTCGAATGTTGTCAATGGGGAAATACAGTTAGTTTTGTATTTGTATTATGAGTTTGTTTTCATTGGCTCATGAGAGTGTAGATTAGAATTATCTCGATTGAGTTCTGGAAAAACGAATTTTATATATAGGAAATACAAACAACATTTTTGTATTTTGTACAACTGTGAACTGTGAATTCAAATCGTCTGATATAAAGGTATTATATTATGTAAATACAACAAAATATTGAGATATCCTTCTTCCAAAGAAATTAAAATATCTGATAAAATTGTGTGAATAATCCCTGCGAGGGATATATGTATATGAATATACCTACTATAATACTATAGTATATTGAAGTATAGAAATATACTATAATATTTTAGTATATTTCTATGGATATATGATCAGCAAACATTAAACATGTTCGGAAATGAATGTTGGAAATGGAAGTCGTTGTTCAAACTATACCATCAATTATCATTCCAATAAATGTGATTTCTTATTAAGAATAAGAATGAATTGATAATTGATTATGTTAAAAATAACTCCTTCATGAAGTATTTTATGTTTGTTTTGTGAATTATTTTCTTACGATGAAAGAGAAGAAGTAATTTTTCGATGTCGTAGGAAACGGAAATTTTCCTAAAATCACCAGAATGCAGGATTTCGATTACTACTTGCTTTGATTTTTCTTTAGACTATATCCCTATATCCTTAGTCTAAGGATTTTTCTAATCGGTTAAAGAGAAAATTTTCATTTCGTATCAATGATTTCATATATTTTTTTATTCCTGTATGAAGGTAAGACGACGAGGATTTCATTGAAAATTCGTAATTGAAAGATGATTATGACCTCAGAGTAAGAAGTCCTAAACTGTTTACTCTGCATCGACATGCAACAAGGGTAATAAAAATTTATTGCGGTCTAGAGATAGGGTGAATTTCTTTCGATGCCTGCTCGACGCATCGCCTAGCCCAAGTGTACGGTCCTCGGCGAACTTACGCTTCGTTTCGCTTCTCGCCTCTTCGCTCTAGTGAGCGTCAACCTTAATAGTTTCAGCTCTATTTCGAAAATTAGAGTTAGTAGATCATTCTTTAGTGAGTCCTACCGAGCTGTTCAAAATAACTCGAAACTTATACCATTGTTTAAACAATGCTTATACAGACATTTGGACAAAACTTAGTTTGCTAAAGCCTTGATTGTACTATGCCGATGCACTATATATTCGAAGAAATGTTTTCGAACTCTACACTCTATTTATAATGAGAGGTACCTAGAATTAATCGAAAATTTCCTATATGAAAGTCTGTTCTCTTGTGTAAATGTTACCAAATTATTCGGTACAGTAGAAAATATCGGACCTTTTTATCATTATCGATCACATTTTTTTTTGGGAGATATTGACAACATTGTCCTAATCTCTCCATCAAGTGTAACACTCCGATGATTTTCCCAGAAAAAACAATACAATGATAAGTCTCAAGTGCCATCAGGTATCTGATGAATAATATGCAGATTGTGAAATGGCATACAGGGTGTGCCTTAATGATATGATAATATTTGAGGGGGTAATTCTTCACACCATTTCATATTATGATCATAATATGTCGTTAATCTGCTTATATCTGAGATACAGTGTGTGAGGTGTGGAGAACTCTAACTATCCTATTGCACATATTTACATTATTATATGCTTCAAAATGGTTACCAAACTTGCCTCCTCGAATATCTCAAGAAATATCCTATATTTTGTATTTATATACTCACTGAGAGTCCACATTAGCTGTAGCTTCGTCCAAAATAACGATTTTAGCCCTTCTTATGATAGCTCTAGCTAAACAAATCAACTGTCTTTGGCCCACACTGTAATTAGCCCCCCTATCTCTTACTCTCGCGCTCAATTTTTTCACATGATTAGTTGACGAGTTCAATTCAACAGCCTTCAAAGCTTTATACAGAACATTATCATCGTGTTCGTTGAAAGGATCCAAGTTATAGCGCAATGTTCCATTGAATAAGACTGGATCCTGTGGTATGATAGAAAGCTTCGATCTTAGGGTTTGAAGGGAGAGTTCTCCTGCATCGAGACCGTCTATACGAATTTTTCCACTTATTTTGGCCAACCTGAAGAGGGCAGATATCAGGGAGGATTTACCAGCACCAGTGCGACCAACAATTCCAACCTGAAAAATATTATATTTGAATGAAGATGACATGAATTAGCTTTCCTGAAAGGGATTTAAACATATCGAAAAAGTTCTTGAAAACGACCGAAGAAAAACTTTCGTACTAGAGCAGATCATGAAATAATAGGATACCTCCCGAAGAGAACAACTTCAAAATCTTCAAGAAAAATTTAAGAATTGAATCAGAAAGACATATACTTTTAAACTTCAATTGATTCTATTCATAGTTTCTTTAAAGTATAATATGAAGATTAAAAGTAGCAGTTCACATCTTCAGCAAAATACTTAAGTAGCTCACTGCAATGGTTTTTCTTCTTTCAAACTTCAATTGATTCTATTTATAGTTTGGCTGAAGTATAATATATATATATATATATTCTTTTGAATTGAGAGCTAACAAAATACAATACATGAAACAAAAAAGTCCCTAGCTGAGGTTGGTGCAAAACGGGGTACCTTACTATTCTGTCGTATGATACCAGAGCACAGGGAAAAACCTCAGTAGAAAAACCCTGCCTCGCCGTTTTTACAAAATTGAAACTTAAAAATATTCGAATAAATACCTTCAATATTCAGATACAAAATACGTAATTCTTGCTCTTGGGCCAGGAGGGTGTTTTAAACCAGGTCTGGCGTTCCAAGTGATGATTTTCGAATCTTCTGTTCTTCTAAGACCGCTACAGGACCCTACTGAAGGGTAATCATCTCCCATAGATTTAAATAGTGGTATTTCATCCTAAATATCGAATTTAATTCGGAATAATGATAAAAAACGTGTTACAAACTTATGTCAAAATGACATAAAGCTTAAATTTATATACAGTTTGCGGAAGAAACAACATAATCCGCAAGCTGACAAGCTCTAATTGGGGATGGGGAGCCCAACCCAGAGTTCTCAAAACCTCAGCACTCGCCCTATGTTACTCCGCCGGCGAGTACGCATGCCCGGTTTTGTATAGCTCAGCGCACGCAAAACAAGTTGATGTCGCCCTCAACGAGACAAATAGAATCATCACCGGATGCTTGAAGCCAACACCTCTGAACAAGATCCACCACCTAGCTGGCATCGCTCCCTCTGCCATCCGTAGGGAAGCAGCTGCACTCAAAGAACGATCCAAAGTAGCAGAATCTGAACGCCACACCCTACACGGTCTCCAACCGGCCCCTCAGCGACTAAAATCAAGGCGAAGCTTCCTGAGATCGAAAGAAGATTACGAGGAACCTAAAACCAGAGTAGACCTTTGAGGAAGACCTCAAACCAACATTGGACCAAAATCTGTTCAGCCGTTTAGACGCAAAAGTCCCAAAAACGACTAAAAATCACTAACTCAATTTAGTTATCTGCCTACTGCCTACCCCTAAGAACGATGGCGTGATTATTTATAGCCTATGACCATTTCTAGGTCATCATCTATCACCATACCAAATTTCATCAAATATCAAAATCTGTTCAGCCGTTTAGGCGTGAAAGAGTAACAGACAGACAGACAGATAGACAGACAGAGAGTTACTTTCGCATTTATAATATTAGTATGGATATCCCGTTTTCGAAGCGTAAGCGAGATATAGGGTGAAGGTCATTTTGAGCCAGATTCTTATGAGTGTGGTAAGTTATGTATAACACTTGAAGTAACGGTTTTTGGTCAAATCTCAGTATTTTTGGGTTCTCTATACAGAAAAGTTGACAAACTCCGAAAAAAAATTACAAAATGTCAGAAACCTGCAATGTTCATAATTTTTTTTTCGATTTTCAAATAGAATTTTATCTTCACAATGAACACAATTTTCTAGGAAATTCTGTGAAAAAATTTTTTCAAAAATCGAACACAAATTTTTTCACATGTCTACAGCGATCAAAAAATTTCACCCGAAATAGTTGTAATTTTGTACAATTGTACTTCTTTAATTATCAATCATAAATGAGAACAGAATTATGAAATATCAAACGGCTTCGTTACTACAATCATTCAAAAGTTTCGTTCAGACCTCTGAAATAAAAAAAAATGGTCAAAATAATTGAATTATTGGTATGTCCAAAAATTCTAGATGAATTTATAAAAAAAAATTCAGTGAACTTAGTTGGGACTCGAATCGACGTAGGTATTAAATGAGACTTTTCTAAGGATATTAATATTCGTTGTCAGGCAATGGTAGTTCGTAGTTCATAGAGTTTGACTACTGGCTGAATTATACTCAGTGAAATTCAAATACCAGACACATCGAATATCTGTCGCAAGCATATGGCACTTGGCCTAAAGCGTAGTGAGCCATATTATGAGTTGAAGTAAGAAGAAGTATTATGCCTGATCTATTGTCAAAATGGCAATGAAATCAATCCAAAAGAACAATATGCACAGTAAATGGAAAAAATTCATTTACATTTCTGGAAACTTTGTTTCTGATTGACCTACATTCGATAATTACTATCTACCTATTACCTTCTCACATGATTTAATTTCAAACGTCAATCCGTTCAGGACAGGTGGTTTGCTAATGGAATACCTCAGACCAACATTTTCGAACATTATATGCCCTTCTTCTGGCCAATAGGTGGCGGTATTAGTGGTTCAGCAACTTCATCTTCTTCTGATATCGAATTATATTCAAGTATTCGTCCGATAGACACCAACAAATTGTTGATTGTGGCACAGTTGAGTACACCATACTGCACTATAGCGCTCAGAACTATAGACTGGGTAATAGCCAGACCGACTTCGCTAGCTGTTAAGCCAATATCTGAAAAAAAGAATCATTCTTCATTCGTCTCGATCTATACTAGACAAGCAGTCTACGACGCAAGGCTTTCGTTATTTCATGAAAGCTTGAAGATTTTGAAGATGTTCCTAACAGAGGTGAAATATTTTCCGAACTTATATAAAGGTAGGGGAAAGAAGGGTAAGATGACGAATAGGGTAAGATGACGAATTCTCGATATTTCCTAAACATATAAGTCTTTCAGCATCAGCTTCTGTCAAACGTGAAAAAATAGTCCTATTCTTCATGCCTTTTATCGGCAGCAAAATACGACGACAGCTCAGTAAGATATAGGAGTTGATACATGTCGGGTGTTGGTTGAGACAATATATGTGATTCCGAGTATTACTGTTTTTAGTGTTATTTTCATTTCGTTTTCTGTAAGTCTAATTTTATTTCGAAACTATCATATTTCAGGAAAAATTTGAGTATTGAAAACATTTGTTGGGAGTGATGAAATGCGGGTAAGATGACGAGTTGTTCGTCATCTTACCCTACATAATTAAAAATATTTATTAGGTCATGTTTTTAACTTCAGGTTTGAATAAATATGGGTAAAATATATCAAAGAAAAACTGACATGCAATCATGGTCGAAAGATAATATGAAAAAGTACTCACTAAAATAAAAAATCAAGAGTTGAGTGTAAATGCAGCTTCGAAAGCATATCAAATTCCAGAAGCTACTCTCAGAAGATATGTTAAGAAATATCCTGATGAGGTAAACAAAACTCGTTTGATCATATGCATACTCAGAGAAGAAGAAAATTACGAGATCAGAAAAAAATGAGAGATTAGAAAAAAGTAGAAAAGCACAGAAAGTAAAACAAAAACCAGTAATAAGAAAAATAAAATTCAACGATTCTTCTGACTCCTCAATAGATCTACAATATGCTGACTCTGAAAATGATGCAGATGATGAAAGAGCATTATCTGCAGTGAACGTGGAAAAAATTAAATATGGTTTTGCTGTAGCAAATGTGAAGAGTGCACAGGAATGGACACTAAAGAGGCGAAAATGAAAAAAAAACTTAGAATAAATTCATTTTACCTTGATTTGTAAATTTTTTTATATAGCTACCTTTTTGTTTTTTAGAATACGTATCTCCTGATGTTACTCTCCACAATTCGTCATCTTACCCTCCACGTCGGGTAAGATGACGAAAATGACGTTAACAGATAAACTTCAATTTTTTCACTACAAATAGTAACTTGCAAGTGATACAAATTTTTATTGAAAACTCAATAATAGTAAATGACAGAATAATTTTTTTTCACACCGTAAAATGATCAAATAATCGTTTTATGAGTTTTTTTAGCTTACTGTCGTCATCTTGCCCCTCCTTCCCCTATAAGAAATTGACTTCCTACTTCATTATAGTCTTATATTTTTTTCTCGTAACGATATCAGAAATTTCAGAGATCCTTTAATTTTCCAGGATTTTATTCATAGTTTCGTTATGGGTCGATTTCATCGAGATATTTTGCAAGCTGCTTCTACTGAGCGAATTAAGAAGCGAGCGAATTAGCTTGTGAGCTAGTGATGATTACACACAAAACTGTCTATAGTCCGTTCACGAAAGGTTGAGCACATAGTAGGCGTTTCTTTATCTATCTGAAGTTGGCAGTATTTACTGTCATAAAGTAAAATAAAGTCAACGTTGTCGAATGTACTCGGCCTCGTCCAACGAGCTTGCGAATTATCAGAGAACTCTATGCAATATTGACAACATTGCGTATCAATCGGACAAGAAAATAAAGAACATCACCTAAAATTTTATTATACACAGTGGAATATGCCAAATTTCCATGGCCCACCGACGGCTCAACCTTTCGTGAACGGACTATACTCGCTGAGTAGCAAACAATCTAGCGATCCACGTGAGGTATATGTATCGTTGTCAAGGATTTAAGAAAATTGTCAAATACGTTTTCAAATTTAAGAACCAGGAACCACCGAGTAGATGAGAACTCACAGATTGTTTAGTAGCAACTGTGATTACACACGGCTTGTTTACATGCCAACAAGTCAAAACGCCAGCGATTTAGCGTGTAAAGTAGCCCAGCTTTCAACTTTAGTCGCAGCTTTTTCACAATCAGATTGTTGGCTTGTGAACACGATTACACTGAGCGAATTTACAATCAGCTACTAAATTCTTTCAGTTAACAGCTTGTGAAGTATCTCAATGTAATCGACCCAATAAGAGCAGGAGTCTATATGTATATTCTGCCAAGGGCAGTCTCAAATTATATTTACTCAGTAAGTAGACAAATTATTATATGGTTCTTTAATCTAGCAGAATAATTCCGACACCGAAGTGTTATAGTTCTCACCATGTAGGAGACTTACACTTATTACAAAATAACGAAAGGCTTGCTCGTCGCAGAACAATATCGTCAATGTACCCTACCTCTTCCGATAGCGATTAGACTCAAAGTAACAGCAGATATGAATAAGAAACTAACGAATTCGATATAGAACCCAAAAGCTGCGAACGCAACTGCCATCATGTACCAACTGCTAGTATATTTGTCCAGGGATTGACCAAACTTATCTTGGGCTATATTCTGTGCTCCCAGACCTCTGATGGTTATTATTCCTTGCATTGTTTCGTTCAAATGGGAGATGATGGGACTCATGACTGTAAAATACGAAGTTAGAAGCAATTATAATCCGAAAATGTTTAGCTTTTACTCACGAGAACTCTCTACTTCCTTAATATTCCTAGATGTTCTCATGAAGAAGAAAGCGATGAAGATAAACAATATACTCATTAGTGCCACCATTATTATTATGTATGGATTCAACAAAATAACGATAACAATAGCTGCCAATAAAGTGTTGACAAACTGAAAACATTTTTTAATTAAAACAAAACAAATAAATTAAATAAAGAACATACCATTAGAGCTTCCATTATTGTCCTGGGTAAAAACTCATCATTAGCTTGCAAATCCTTAGAAAACCTATTCAGTATCTGCCCAGAAGATGTCCTGTCAAAAAATTCCATTGGGGCCCTTATTACTTTACCAAATATGTTATCGTGAAGTCTCCTGGAATTGCTCGTGAAAAAATTAACAAATAGCACCGATCTCAGTAAGTTGCACAAACCAATAACAGCTATCAAACAACCATAAACGTGAAGATAAAGTCTTGTTTCTAGTACTGGAAAAGAAATGTGGAATGTCTTCAACTCCTCCTTGTGTCCCGATTGATTCTTGTGCTCTTCAAAATTAACCCAGCTACTGACAAACATATCAGTGGACGATAGCAATATTTGTATCAGCGAAAAAAGTAGAAATATGAAGATGAAGAAGTACCAGTTCACATCTTTGGCAAAATATTTGAGTAAGAGTATTGTTTTATGTTCTCTGCAATCGTTATTTTCGGTTACAACGTTTCCATTGATTTCTTCTAGCTTTAGTATCGGTTTATCTCCCTTTTCAGGAATATCGTCCACAACATCATCGTCCTTGAAAACAGTATGCATTAGGTCAATTTGAGGTTTCATATGATATTTTTACCTACCATAATAGTGCTATCGTCAGTATCAGAATTGATGGAAGAGTTTCTGACTAGCATACCATTATTTTCCAATGAACTATTTCTGCATATCAACTCACTGTATGTTCCAGAGTCTTGTATGGAGCCCTAGAAGATGAAAAACTTATTTATCTAAGATTAAAAAACGGAGATTCACAGAATAGAAACATATAGGGTATCTCATTCATAAGCCCCCCCTGAATAGCTCAACAACGAATCAGAATTTGTGAAAAAAACGCAGACAGGTCGATTTTGGACGACAAAGCGGCATGATCTGGGATACGAGGGCAAATCAAATAAACGAGACTTTCGCTTTTCAGGCACAATAGTGGAGGGAGAATTTTCCTGATTTTTTTGTTGTTGGTGGGTTTATCAGGAGTAGGGAAGTACGTGGGCTTGAATCATCGACCCTGTCGGTGTCCACTATGACGATGTTTGATCAAGAGGTACCTCGTCAATTTCGCAACGTGTTGTATTCAAGTTTCTGGTAGCAGAAGGATTAAACTGTCCAAAATCTTGAGGAGATTGACTGTCAATGTTCGGATAAGAGACACTGTCGCAAGTCAGAGTGTTTGCATGGCATAATAGTTCGTGGAGGGTCGTGATTGTGTTGAAAATGAGAGCCATGACCGCAGCGAACAACATCAGTAGTGTTCGACAGCTTATTAAAGACGACCAACGTCGTACCACTTCTGAAATTGCAAGTTTGGTCAGGATAAGTTATGGGAGCACCTACTCCATACTCACAGAAACCAAGGGTACCGTAAGGGTTGCGCCAGGTGGTTTCCTCGCCTTCTCACAGCTGACCAGAAGTTGCATCGTTTTCAGGTGTGTTGTGCGTCTTCTTGCACGATTTCAGGAACAATGAGACCCATTTCTCACTCACATTATCACCTGTGATGAAACATTGGTGCACCACTACACCCTAGGTCTAAACAAGCAAGTAAGGAGTGGAGAAAACAACACTTTGTGCAATTGACGGAGTACCTTTTGCTCAAACATCGTCGCAGTGGACACCGAGAGGGTCGATGAGGCAAGCCCACGTGCTTTCCCTACTCATGACAAACCTACCCAACAACAAAAAAATCAGGAACGTTCACCCTCCACTATTGTGCCTGAAAAGCGCAAAGTCCCGTTTATATTTGATTCGCCTTTGTACAAATGTTGCTTCTACTAGCAAGCCCCTGGAGAGGGTTGCAAGCCCATTAGGAATTTGTATAGTGGTTAATTTTGTAGCACAAACATATGCATGGATACAGATTCATATGAACCTGCCATTTGTATTCTATAAACGTATATTCACAAAGTTACAGGGTGTTCTTCATGAAATCATGTACCGATAAAACTGAATATGAAACATTCACTGATTCACTGTACCTATTGAACACGAACTGCAAGTTCATATAAATTTGATACCATGCATACATTTGTGCTACGAAACTATCCACTTTCCCTATTCAAATTCCTGATGCGGTTGCAACCCTCTCAAGGGCTTTCTGGTAGAAATAATCTTTGTATCCCTGATCATGACCTCCTGTCATCAAAAATTGACCTGTCTGGGTATTATCACAAATCTGATTCGTTGTTGAGTTATTGAGATTTGAACACTTTTAAACGGTACACCTTGTATTTTGAAATATGGAAGAATAACATCTTAGCTTACTTGGCTTAGAACGATGATGTAATCTGAAGTTTCTCAAGTGGTGCATGTGGTGAGTCACCAATATTCGACATTTTTTCTTTCAAAAATTTCTCTATACATTCTTGTATATGTGCTTGGCAACTTGAACGTCCACAGCTGACAAACGGATCATCCAGCAGATAAATATTCTTTTGTCTATACCCAGCTCTTGCAAGATTTATTCTTGATTTTTGCCCCCCACTGAGAGAGCTCCTCGATCACCCACCATGGTCAAATCACCATTAGGAAAAAGCTCGAAATCTCTCTCCAAACAACATACTTTCACAACTTCCCTGTATCTTTCTTCGTCAAATGCTTGCCCGAATAAAATATTTTCTCTTACTGTGCCAGCAAACGTCCAAGCATCTTGGGAAGCATAGGAAACGGAGTTTTGTACCTTCATGGTGCCTGAATTAGTTCTAGTTCACCTTGAATGATTTGAGTTAGACTTGTTATTGCAGTTGATTTGGATTTATACCTTCTTTCAGTCGTTTGGATAGGACATACCTAAAATTGTTTGCAACAGTGAACTTTTGCCACTACCAACTGGACCGACAATTCCAATGAGATTGCCTTGTTTCAATGCCATGTTAATGTTTTTGCAACACAGTCCTACCTGGAAAAATTTAATTCAGTTCGGTGGAGAGTGCTACTTATTGACTAATTTTTATTTGCAAAAGCCAAACAAGGGTGATTTTTTTCGAATATCAAGAAATTTACATACTGTTCATTCTATTGAGTAGGCCTTCCTTTTCTGAAAACTTCATATCATTCAAAGATATCACCTTCTTCCTTTGATATTTCCCTAAATAACTATGTAGAGAAGAAAAAGAATTCCACTTGGCGTCAACATTATCAAGTTGAATGATTGTCCCATCACCAGAATCCAAGCTTTGAATTGGCACGTAATCTTCTTTCAGTAAAAATTCGTTTAGTCTCTTGATTGTTCTTAGTATCTCTACTGATTTTGATATTCCTAAATGAACATTATGGAAACGATGAAATTTAGAACGCCATAATACACAACCAATCCATAAACCTGTGAAAGAGAAGATGTTTGTACACTATCAGATCCTCTGTAAAAATAGACCATAAACACTATACTATCCTACAGATATTATATCAAAGCTCGAAATTTTTTGGATAGGTTTGAAATTTTAGAAGAATAATTGAATTAACGATAAATCGGAGTAGATTATTTTCAGAAATGGTTTGGTTTATAACAACTAGCTGAGAGAATATTTTAGCTAAAAGTTTAAACTTAATCACCAAAAATATCAACTTCCACTGATCTGTGAAAAATTTCTGGAAAACTAGTTATTCTTCGTGAATTATGAATATATTTCGCATTCGATCTGAAATAAAGATCAAGAAATAGTGGAAAAATACCTTTGCACTTTCTTATTGGTCAAGAATTGAAAAATTATTTTCATCTTTAAGTCAACTAAAAGTTAATCCAATGATTCCCACAAAAATCATTCCAGAAATGATAATAAATCACCGGAATGAGCTAGTGAATTCGAACGATTCCATAAAATGGAATAAACAGTGATCATAACTGCTTGTAAGTTTTCTTTTTTCCGGGAAAAGTATCGACTGTATCGAAAATTTGCTGCTGCAGACTTTTTCTCCAGAATTGAATGAAAACCATAATCAAAAAGGGTTGTTATTATCAACCCCTAATAATAAAGTTGTGGGATCAAAAAAAACGTGTGAGTAACATCTACTTGATGAATCATTTTATGTATAGTTTTATGACTCAGTGATTTTTAGGACTCCTAAAAAAATTAAAAACTGTCAACTCGTCATCAGCTTCCAAAGGAAGGGAGGTCGATTTCGAAAAAAATGTATATGAACTACCCCTGCTCATTTTCATAGTCCCTCGCAGTTGTTTACAGACACCCTGTATATGTCCCAAACAATTCTCAATTACCACCCTTTTTTTGTTGACATACGCACCTTGGCAGATGTGATATTTTCCTTCATGGATATCACAACCCATAATGTTAAGAACAGAGCAAGGTGGTTACAAATAGAGGAGAAGGATAAGAATATGTTTCTAACATAATTGAGTTTCTTCAACACTTGAAGTTCTTCGCATCTTGCAAGGTGAACTAATTTTTCAATGATTTTTCCCAAGCATACATCTTGATAACTTGTATTCCAGCTATTATTTCGTTCATTATCCTAAGACGGTTACCGGATTTTTTGTTCATATTACCATAGATTGATGCCGTCAGGTTGCCATTATAACCTGAAATCATTTAAAAAACGTTATACATATGCAAAATTGAACAACTTTGAAAAACGAATGCCGTTAATGAAGAATAATGCTGATGAAAACTTGTTCAATATACAGGGTGTCCCGTAAATACCACGCGAAAGTGACACTGGAGATAGATTGACATTAGGTCTTTCAGATAGCATCAACATGACCTCAGTAAAAGTCCGCTGGTTTTCGAGATATAAACACTTTTGTGTTTTTTTGAAAATCTCCAATTTTCGGTCTTCAAACTCATGTTTTTTTTACCTAGGCTACCCTGAATAGTTGCTTTAAACAATGAAGTAATAACTTCACCGAGAACTAGAACAAAATCCTTTAAAAAAATGTCTAACTTGTTGTATTTGACGAAGTTAAAACGTTAACTTAAGTTTGACTGACTGATGTGAAAAAAAATCAGACTGAATTGACAATGATCGTAAAAACTGGTCCATTTCCAGCACTTCTCAAAATGATACAACACTACAATTTTTTTATGTCAAAACCTTAGAAATTATAATTTTGTCGCGAGAGATGTGTTTATGCCGAAATAATTAAAAATTAGGAAAAATGCACAAGTATCACCTGTTGCCAAATTACATGTTGCTTGATATTTTTCCTCGCTACCGTTTCAAAACAACCATTATTTTTGCTCTTCTTTCTCTTTTATCTCACTTTCTCTTTCATTTTTTGTTTGCAAAAGTGGTGATATCTCGAAACCAGCGGACTTTTACTGAGGTCATGTTGATGCTATCTGATAGACCTAATGCCAATCTATCTCCAGTGTCACTTTCGCGTTGTATTTACGGGACACCCTGTATATGATTGTATAAGAACTTTTTTCGTTTAAATATAAAACTACGGCACCAAAATATTCATACGATCAAGGTACTCATCGAAAGGTCAATATGTAGATTTCACGAAATATGGAATCGTTAAAATCGAGAAGTTGACATTTCGCTCGGTCAACATTTGGTAAACGGATATGGGTCTGATCTCAGAGAAACAGGATTTGTGTAAGATTTATCTTGGTCCGCACTGAATATATTTTTGTTAATAGGTGGACAATTGGGCTGGTTTTCCCCACCATATTTTGTCTTTTCATTTGATAAGTATAAAAAGCAGAAATGTTCTAGTGAGAGTATATTCAACAAGTTAACTTGTGAAAGAAACTTGAAATGGCAGCCAAAGTGAGTGAATTTTGTATTTTACTTGATTTAGAGAATTAATTCGGATAATATGAAATGTTCTTTTATCGAAAAATATGTTTTCTTTAGATTGTTGTACTCTTCGCCACATTGGCTTACGCTAGCGCTGGTTACCTAGGAGGAATCGCTGCTCCAGCTCTTTCCTACTCAGCTCCAGCTTTGGCTTACTCCGCTCCAAATATCCTGCACCAGCAATTGCTGTTGGCCCTGCATATTCCTATGCTACCCATCTATTTCTTATGCCGCACCTGCTCCAATCATCTCCAAAGCTATCCTGCTGGCCACTTCTTACTCCTTCAATAACAAACTTTCCAAATCTGTCTACCCCATAGCCGCTCCAGCTATCTCTTATGCTGCACCAGCATACACTGCACCAGCTATCTCCTACTCTGCCCCAGCCTTAGCTGCTCCAGCTCTTTCCTATGGTGTTCCAGCTATCAAAACCGCCTACACTAGCTCCGCCTTGACATACGCAGCTCCAGCTTTGAGGACAGCTTATGCCGGTTTCGCTGCTCCAGCTTTGTCTTATGGTGCTCCAGCTCTTTCCTATGGTGGACTCGCCTACGGTGCTGGATACAACACATACCTTCATTAAGTTTTCCAAATGATAAACAATGTTGAAAAATTCAAATATTTACTGTTATTAAGTTGATTTTTTCCTTATTTTATTTTATTAATATGTTCCCACTGTACTGAATTGATGAAATAAATCGAAATTAAGCAGAATTATGTGTTGAAAATAATTTTTCCTCTCTACTGAAAATATACAGGGTGTCTGTAAACACATGCGAGGAAAGCAGCAGGGAGATGATTCCTCGATGAAAATAAGCAGGGATAGTTTATATAAATTTTTTCGAAATCGACCCCCCCTTCCAAGATACAGCCTTTGGAAGGCGTTGACGAGTTGACAGTTTTAAATTTTTTTATGGCTTTTTATGGCTAAAAACACATGAAATGATTCATTAAGGAGATGTTATTCACACATTTTTTTTGATCCCATAACTTTATTATTAGGGGTGAAATTACAACCCCTTATGATTTTCCTTCAAAAATTGTTATCGTGGGATAGATTGTCGAAAAATGGAATCCTCTTATGGTTTTCCATTAAATTCTGGAGAAAAAAATTTTTCCGTAGAATTTCGATACAGTAAATAGTTTTCTAGGAAAAAATAAAAACTTACAAGCAGTTATGATCACTGTTCATTCCATTTCATCGTGTGTTCCATAGAATGATTATTCTAAGATATTGTTTATGCTCAAAATTGGTTTTGTCGAAAAAAAATCTATTTGTGAAATTTAAATATAACGGAAATCTTTTTCTTTTGTCATACAATACCTTAGAATATTCATTTTATTGAACACTTATACGATGAACTGAAATAAACAGTGTTCATAACTGCTTGAGTGTTTTTATTTTTTCCGAGAAAAGTATCGACTGTATAGAAATTTTGCAGGAGCTTTTTTTCTACACAATTTAATGGAAAACCATAAGAGGATTTCATTTTTCGACAATCTATCCCACGAAAACAATTTTTGAAGGAAAATCAAGGGGTTGTAATTTCAACCCCTAATAATAAAGTTATGGGATCAAAAAAAAAGTGTGAATAACATCTCCTTAATGAATCATTTTATGTGTATTTTATGACTAAGTGTTTTTAAGAAGCCATAAAAAAAAATTTAATACTGTCAACTCGTCATCGCCTTCCAAAGGCTTCTGCAGTATTGAATGGGACGCCAAAAGAAAAAATATTTCTGGAAAATCTATCCCACTAAACAATTTTGTTATTCTCAACCCCTAATAATAAAGTTATGAGATCAAGAAAAAATTGTGTGAGTAACACCTATGTACTTGTGCTCTATATTGAGTATAGTTTAATGACTCAGTGTTTTTAAGAAGCCGTGAAAATATTTTAAAATGTCATCATCGCCTTCCAAAGGCTGTATCTTGGAAGGGAGTCGATTTCGAAAAAATATTCATGTGAACTATCCCTGCTTATTTACATCGAGGAATCATCTCCCAAAGTCCCTAGCATTTGTTTACAGACAACCTGTATGAACATGTAAATTAAGGAAGCGTAGATCGAACAGTAACATTGAATCTCATATAAGATGAATGACATTTAAATATATGATACCATATTTGCTTACTATAGCGTTGGTTACCACGGAGGAATATCGTTTGAGACCATTTTCGGCTCAAAATTCGAAACAAACATGTCGAAAGACATTTGGGCAAAACGATATAGCACTCGTTCAAGGAAAACGAGCGCACAAAGAATAATGTTGACTTACAGGGTGATCCGAAATCACCACAAAAAAAGAATGTCCAGAATTTCTCTTATCCAGATATGATTTTTCACTTTTAGAAAATTTGAGGAAGGTGGTCGTAAGAGGTGACAAAACCGCAAAATTAGAAATAATTTCACCCATAAAATTAAGATCAAACTATGAATTTCACTCATGAGAGAATGTTTCTTGGTTATCTTGTATGACGCTGCCAAGCAGAAATTTTTCTCTTGAATAGATTATTTTGTGACGAAAATGGAAAGAAATAATTATTTCATATACAGGGTGAAAAAGTTTGAAAACTTTTTTCAGTCAGGATCTGATTCATTCAATTTCAGTTATATTAAAGATGGCAATCGTAAAGGGTGACAATACTTCCAAATTCTAATCATTCGGTCGATTAGTTATTGAACTATGAAATTTCATCCATGGGATGATATCATCTCTAGCGATTAAAACCTCTTGAAGCGAGACCTACTTGATGTCTTCGATTCATGGAATCCGTTTGTCGCTCGTTCATTAATTCATTCGAAATTTGAATATTGGACATAATTCCAGTTTTCCAGACAGAAGATTGTAGAAAAACATAATATATGTTTGAAATGAAATTGAGGAGAAATTTAAGTATTTTATTAAATTATTATCATTAGCACTGGTGTTTTAACTTGCAGATAGATGAATTAATCCCTCGGAATCAGTGGCGTAGTAACGCAACCACGGGCCTGTGTTCAATATATTTTCCGGGTCCCTACCCTCACTAGCAGCGCTGCCTGCTGGTTACATAATTGAAAAAATTAGATAAGGACAAAATAAAAGCACATTTTCTCTGTCACTTATATTAGAATAGGGACAATACAAAGTACGTGGGTACCTTCCACATAAATATAACCAACTATGTACAACAAATAAACAACTATAAGCAAAATGAAAAACAAAAAAAATAGTATTAAAACCAAATCAACATATAAATATATTATTAATATAATTAACACAAAAAAGAGATAAAAACAAAGCGCAATCAAAACTTTTTTTGCGGGCTTTGCAAAATTTGTCATAATAGATATACTAATGTTCGGGCAACTTCATTTTCTATAGAAATAATTGAAAATAATTCTAGCAAGATTTCTTGAGACAAGTAACGAAGTTACTTGTGGAATTATATCGTCGAGCTATTAGGCTCTTTTTTTCTTATTATTTTTTGTTTATAAGAGAAGTGTTAGTGACCAATTACCAATTCGAACATTTATCCTTGATTATTAACCGAAAATTATTTGAAAATAATAATCTGATAACTAGACGATACAATTCACTTAGTTTTCAATTCTATCAGCAATCCCCAAAGACTGACCTGCATTTTTCATATTAAGAAAGGCGCCTAACGAAAAAATCAGCCACGTGATGAATTATAGAACTCACCTTCAATAACAGTTAAAGTCCAGAAATTCAAAAACACTGAAAAAAGTCAAGAATTTTGAGAACTTTCTGAACACACTCACAAGCACACGTCGTTTTTCAAATTCGAATAGGTACTTATTTCTCTAGAATAGGAATAGAAGTGAAATGATTTCGCATTTTCCCCCTAGTCCAAAAAAAATTTCCCTTTGTACATGAAGAATCCTACATGAAGAAGCCGCTCAAGAAGAAGCCGCTCAAGAAGAAGCTGCCCCAATAAAGCGATCATCTGGTGACGTTAATGTAATTATCCCCTAAACAGAATGCCGACACGCTTCATGCAAAGAGTTCGGTACGATTTGTCCAGGCCGCAAAATTGATTACGAGGAGGATAGCAATTTTCACCAGAAGAATATAAATATGAATAAGGAATTGTTGATTCCACTTTTTCATTTGTGTGCGATGTGGTAAATTTTATTAACAATCATATTTCTGATATGAATTGATAATTTTTACTAGAGTTTCGGAGATAAGTTGGTTTTAGTACAAAATGAAGGATTTTGTTGGGAATAGAATATTTTGTCAATCTGTCAAATTAACAATTCAAAGGTAGGGAGATTTACAAACTTTTCCAACATTCTCCCCCCTTAACAATTTATTCAATTTGAAACGAGCCAAAACATCTAATCTGTTACTTATGTCTTCCAATTGTCCTAATTACTGGTAACAGATGTCGCTCACTTGTGGCCTTATCTAATATAATCTGATCCAAACTTTCTGAGACATTTGAAAATATTTCCTCAATAATTCCGTTCCTTCTTCATAACGTCCATTTCCTTGCTTATAATGTCCTGTCACGGTCGCCAAAAGTTAATTGTAAGTCGAAAAATGGATAAATAACGGGAATAACTTCTTAAATGAATGACAAGGCTATCTGAATTAGATTTTGTCAATCTGTCAATTACAATTAAAAGGTAGGGAGATTTTAAAAACTATTTCCAACAGATTTAGTCTGCAAGAAAAAATAGATACTCGTCCCAAGCCTATGGGGCTCGGGCACGTGTCTTCGAACAGGCGAACACCGGTCACTAGCCCCTGCTCGGAATTACTCTTCTCATTCCCCCAGGTGGCTCGAAAATAATCATTCTCTCCCTACAGACTGTTTTTTTTGCCCCATATAATCTTAGCGGCCAAAGAGCTTATACCCCAGTCGAAGTCAGATTAAACAAGAAGATTTAATAAAATAAACAAATGTGAGGGACTTGGGAGATGATTCCTCGATGAAAATAAGCAGAGGTAGTTCATATAGTTTTTTTACAGCTTCTTAAAAACACTGAGTCATAAAACTATACGTAATATGAACCATTAGTAGATGTCACTCTCACAAATTCTTTAGATTATAACTTTATTATTGGGGTTGAAGATAACAACCCTATGATTTTCGTTCAAAAATTGTTTCGTGAGATATATTTTCGAAAAATGAAATTCTCTTAGAATGGTTTGCCATTTAATTCTGGAGAAAAAGTTTATTACAAAATTTCGATACAGTGGATACTTTTCTCGGAAAAAATAAAAACTTTCAAACAGTTATGATCACTGTAGACTCGATTATTATTTTTAATTTGCTTTCAATTTCCAGTTCCTTCATTTTGTTCTCCAGCATTATTCTTTTATGCTCTGCATCAATATTCAGTTGTTGCAATTGAATTTAATATTGACTTTTTTGAGGAACACTTTTTCATCTTTGTTCTATCGATTTCATCCATGGATGATTTTGTTTTTGTTTTCATCAGCATTATCGATCAAGTCAGCTGTTTATCATTCAATCCCAAAATTAGTAGGACCGTAAAAGTTCGGATCCAAAATTTTCTTCCAGCACTTGAATTTTCTTGATTTCCCGATTCGTTTGACATCACTACAAGACTTTTTTTCAGCTCGAAGGACCAATGTAAACTGTTAAACTCGTCTGTTCATCAGTTCAATTTCGAATGGAGGAAAACGTCATGATTCTCTCAATTTTTATTTGGTCGTCTATCTGTCACAAAAATAAAATAATAAATTCATAATAAAAATATGGGTCGCGACGTAACACTGACAATCAGAATATCCAGAGAACTGTTCATTTCATTTTCTTCATTCGTAAAAAATCTTCAGCCTACCTGACAAATTCAATATTGGAGCATAGTTCAGTTCAAGCATAAGAAGAATACACCTAATTGATATTCAAATTTTAATTTTATTTTCCTCAATATGAACCTGCACCTGACAGGGTCTGACTACTAATCAGAGCTAGGGAACAAGGACAAAATCCTAAACAAGAAACCTCAACTCTTTGAATATTCAAATGTCTCTTGGCCGAAAAATATAGTGTTAAAATTCTTATAATTAAGGTCCATAACAAAAATTCTTATGTCCCACAATCTGGATGAAATATTATTTCAGTCATTTTTTCCAAATTCGATAGGATGTTATCTTTTCACAATATTGAAGGACTGAAATTTTTTACTCATTCAAGACTAATTTGACTGAAACACGTTGACAAAACAAAAAAATTCGACTGTCATCATGTGTAGAATATTATCACATAAATGTAGACATAGCAGTGATGTTGCTATGTTCTTAATAGTTATTTAATCAACTAGGTTATTAGAGAGAGCGACTAATGGTCAAGATATCTTAACGCGTTAATAGTTCGAGACCATTAGTCGATCGATTAATAACCAAGTTGGTTAAAAGATTTTTCCGACGATCTCAATATGAATTGTGTATGAATTCTTGATTGGAATACATTCTCATTTTGCACAAGATCTAAAAATATAATATCTATCATTGTTTAAGGAGACCTCAAACGATGTTTCAATGTATCTATGTTTCAATAGAGTTTTGACATTTCTCTTAGAGCCGTATTCATAGTTGGCCCTTGAGGGTGAGTGTGAGTTTTATGGTCCTTATGAATACTAGACATAAAGGTGACATTAACTGTCACTCAACTCAAGGGCGAACTAGAATACGGCTCTAGTGCTTCTGAATACTTTGTGAACGGTTGCCAGAGGATTGCACTTTAAAATAGCAGAAATTGAGCATTGAAATGGGTCATTAATGATCAACTGCGTACACATTAAAATCATTTTTTTATTTCAGATCGACAAAAACAGTATATTATATTATAAGGCTTAAAAGTGCATATTTTTTTACGAGCAATATTTGCAGTTGCGAGGCGCAGCCGAGCGAATTCAAAATTGCGAGTTGAAATAGGCACTTTTAGTCCGAATAATATATACTATTTTTTCTCCAACCAAGTCAAAATAACAATTAAATTGGTTTCATTCAAAAATCGTTAATCATTTGGTTATAAATTTGAATACATACTAATGACAGTGATTGTCAACTAGACGTCAAATGCAGTTACTTTTAATCCAAGGATTAAGAGTAATAATTGCATTCGACGTCTACTTGATAGTCAAGATTCACCAACAATACCAGATATCTCTGACTACCGACTTGCTATCGCCAAATTTATTTTAATTTTGGGTTGGTTGGAGAAAAAATAGTATATATTATACGGACTAAGTGTCAGTTGCAGGAACGTCCATTAAATTTAAAGGTCCATTAAACTCTTAATCCTCCATTATTACAAGGAACTAACGGAGGATTAAGGGTTTAATGGACCTTTAAATTTTAATGGACGTTCCTGCAACTGAGCATAAAAGTGCCTATTTTTACTCGCAATTTTGTATTCGCTCGGCTCCGCCTCCAAATGCAAATATTGCTCGTAGAAAAATATGCACTTTTAATCCTTATAATATAATATACTATTTTGAATCAAGTGGATTCAATTTCACGAAATATATAACTGTTCTATAAGGCCGATACATTGTAATTTCGAGAGGATTCCGTACAAGGCCAGGGTTTCTGAAATAAGCCGAGCAATGCACTTCTTTGTTTCTCTGAAAGGCAAAGTTCTTTCCAACGAGCAAATGAAATTTTATGACCAGCTCATCCTCAATAATGTAACCCTGACTTGGATACCGATGGAGAAATCGTCCAATACCTTGTATCTGAAAAAAAGCTTTCGGCAAACTGTCCAAATTTTATTTTAATAGTGATTAGCTTGATCTATGAGCTACAAGGTGCAATTAATCTTTTCTTACTGACTGAAAAAAGGTAAAAACTGAAAGGGTTTTCAATTCACAGCTGGTCTTAGGATAAAGGTTTTTACATAAATATGAGCAATGAAATACACATGAACTTAAATGAACGGTATGATACATAAAATTTGAGAAAGCCCTAGGCAGGAGCTTTTGATAGCTCGTTGATTGGTGGAGCAATGAGGGTATTATCTCAAATATGTATGGGACTTGAGATTGATACTGAATATTTAAATGCAGAAAATCAGCACGATCACAATAATATTCTAGAAATTATCCAAAAACTTAGGTGAATATGTAAAAACTTGACAATTAAAAGAATTGAATCATATTGTTTTGATGATCCGATTCTCTTGAAAAACAATTGCATAAATATTCAGTATATAAATCTTCATACAAAAATAATTTCACTAGAATTGGTTGTCTTGTTATGGAAATAGGTATGGAGATTTCTCTTTTTAATATTTCAATTGAATTTTCTATGGTTCAGATAATGCGATCATCTTGAAATTCTGCATGAACATTCAGTGTATCAATTTTCAAAATATATTTCGCTCGAATCGGATATCTTGTTATGGAAATATGAACCTTCTTTTATTCAATATTGCAGTTGAATTTGCTTTGGTTCTGTTTACACAATGGCCACAAAATTTTGCAAGAGGCTTACTATGAGCATCTTGCATGTGATCGCGAAGTTTAATTTCAATTGATTCCGTTTTTGTCTGAGATATTGTGGAAAAAAAAATTTCGAATGGCCATATTTTATGGAACACCCTGTACGATATCGCTGTTAAACCAAATTAACTGAGGCATTTAAAAACCAAACTCACAATAAAAACTTCAGGTCTTTAGGACAATCCCTTCGAAAGTTATCGTGCTAACGGACGGACCACGAATTTATCATCAGGGAGTCGAACCCTATCGTTTTGAGCCCATTTTCGGCTCGAAATTCGAAAATTACAGACATTTAGACATAGAAATATAGCACTCGTTCAAGTAGAACAATCGTTCAAAAATAAAATTATTTAAAAATAAATAATTGCAAATTTGAATTTTATGGTTCTGATGATGCGATCCTCTTGAAATCGTACATGAACATTCAGTATATCGTCTTGATTCACAGAAGAAATTTCACTCGAATCGGATTTCCTGTTATGGAAATATGAAGATTCTCCTTTTCAATATTCCAATAGAATTTTGTATGGTTCTGTTAACACTATGGCCACAACATTTTCCATAAACATTCAGTGTATCAATTTTTATTCATAAAATAAATTTCACCTGAATGGGATATCTTTTTATGGAAATATGCACTTACTTCTTTTCAATATTTCAATTGAATTTTTTATGGTTCTGTTCACACTATGGAAAATATGAGCATCTTGCATGTGGCCGCAACATTTCATCTCGACGTGTTTCTTTTTGTCGGAGATATTGAGGAACAAAAATTTTGAATGGCCATATTTCGTATTTTCGTGGACTGTGGTGCTATTCTTGACCGTTCGTAAATTTAAAGGTCGTGCGCAACTCCCAACTTTGCGAATGGAAGGGACGTTTTGGTATTCTTGCATGATACTAAAACCCATAAAACCCAACTGGGTTTTAGTATCATGGTATTCTTGACCATTCGAATACCGTGCGAACGTTCGCATTTTGCAACGGACGGTCTTGAGCGTCCGCAGTAGACGTGCGTACGGCGCAACCATCGACATGAATCATATTTAACGAGTTCTATGAATGTTGAATCCATAATTTTGACAACCAAATACGAAATGAAGTGCCTTTTTCGTACCAGAAATAAGATGGAGATTTATGTAGTGACATATTTAAGGGTTGACATGGTTAATGGACGATTTGCAATATATGTTAGCATTTGTGAAATCATAAAAAACTTATGCAAAGATACAATCGTGTGAAAGTTGATTGTCAATTTGTGCAAATGTTCTTAGTAACGATATAAAAGGTTTCTTCGAATTGATATTTTTTGATTGAAACATGAAGTACTTTTGAGCGTGTTCAGAGATTTCTTTTACTATTTCTAAGCATAATTCAGCATATGCATGTCATGCTATGTCTGAAAATTATTGAGAATTTATGATTTTTTTTGCATATTCCTCTTGTAAGATGTCCTTTCTTTCAATACACCGCCTACACAACTTTTAAATAAGTATATTTGATTATTCACCACCAAAATTTACACATTTTTCGTGGGGAATCCGGACAATTTTCCGAAATTTTCTCCATTAATTTTAACAATAACTGTGTTTGCTCTGTACTTCTTCTGTCTTGGTGCCTTCCATTATAATTTGCAATCTCGAATATCACTTAAAACAAATACAAATGAAACTAACCTCTAAAAGCCTATTTGAAATTGAAAATTTTAACGTCTATCCACATCAGTAAATGGTCGTTGTCAATCACCTCCGGCTATTTCATCAGCGCAGGATGCTATTCGTGTATTCTGTGTTGCATTTCATCCCAGTTTTGCATTGTTGCCACGTTCAACTTGCGAACGGTCATCATTGCGAACAGTGCTCAAGAATACCGTTTCTAGTGCGTATACGCAAATAGCCGTACGCAAGTGTGCGTATGCGCAAAGTTGCGAACGATGTCAAGAATAGCACCCCTGTACGGTTTGGCTGGTTAACGAACTTAACCGAATAATTTGGAGACCGAACTGGCGCTGAAACTGTCAAGTCTCTTGGACAATCCCTTCGTTTGAGACCATTTTTGGCTCAAATTACGAAAACTACCGACATTTACCTAAGTAGAACGGAAATAAGAAGTTTCTTCGTTTCACTATTCCAATTGAATTTTCTATGGTTCTTTTTTCACTATGGCCACAATTTGGCATGAAGTTTATTCAATAAAATTATTATGAGCATCTTGCACATGTCCGAAAATTTCATTTCGATGGGTTTCGTTCTGTCTGAGATATTGAGGAAAGAATTTTTAATGACCATATTTTATGGAACACCTTGTACAGTTTGGCTGGTTAATCGTTTGAGACCATTTTTTGTTCAAAATTCTAAAATTACAGACACTCATTCAAGAAGAATGAGCGCTCTAAAAAGATCTATATTGCTGCTTTCTTCCACGTTTTTTCTATTCCCTTCTTTCATTCTCATGAAAGACCCATAACACGACAGTATTTAATGAGATGTTAGGCATATTCTACAAATAAAATGTAATCGGCAGTAACAAGCGGCTGCAGTTGGAGTATATAGATAATCTTTCCTAACATCATTATCATCTTTACCTGTTCTGACTCAGTCTTTTGAATCAATAAGTCAGGAACTTTGTTTGTACCGGGTTTTTCACTATAATTTGACCCCCCCTTTAACTTTGTTACTGAAAAAGATACAAAAAAATTTTTCGTATAAAGTTTCACGAAATCAACTGAGGTTTTTTGATATGAGTCCAGAAACTGAAATATATACAGGGTGACCAACAATGATGGCAAACTTCATTTTTTCAAATGGAACACCCTGTATTTTTTTCCATATTTGGTTAGCTCTTTTTCCCCTGATTTCGAATATGTATCAATGTTGGTCTATCTTTCTTATTCTGAGCACCACAGAGTTTCAAATTTCAATAACCATCTGGCATAGCGTTTTGGGAGTTCGTGAATATTTAAATGGCCAATTTGATCTTTGGATTGGCGCACCCATTTTATGGCCACCAAATAGTCCCGATTTCACACCGTTGGACACGTTTTTATAGCCGTTCCTGAAAGAAAACATTGACTTCAGCAATAATGACAATCAATGAAAGCGGAGAATAATATTAATGATATAAAATCCACCAATATGAAACCCATAATTCGGAACTAATCCAGTCAACGCACAAAGAATAATGATAATATTGTAATGATTAGAAACAAATTTTGAAGCTTTAATTCCTGACTTGAATCAGAGCCATAATAATGCTATAAAAAATAGTCTAAACAACTTGAGACAACTATATGAACTATGTGTATTGAATGAAGGTGGTCATTTTGAGCAATTTCTTTAGTTGATGTTATTCTTACCATACTACCATAGTTTAATTTTTCATTGGTTAAGTAATTGTTAGATTAGATTAGATAGTGGTCGATCGGCACGTTGATTACCCTTCTGCACTGCGACCAATAAGGTCTTTTGTGCGTTACCATGCTAAAACTAATTGTTTTAAGTATTCATTCTAAAATAATTCTTTTAGGTAGATTGTTTGGATATAAAGAATTTCGTAGGTATTTCACATTTTTTTCATTCGGTGTCATCATTTCAAAACTTTGAAACTCTGAAAATTGAAGAGAAACATCCACATACGCATTCAGATCAGGATGAAATAGCCTATCAAAAAAGGAAGAATATACAGGACAGGGTGTCCCATTTGAAAAAATATAGTTCCATCCAATGTTGTTCACCCTGTATATCTTCCCATTGACGTTATTATAACTACAAAAATGAGCATTTTCAGTAAACGCACTCTGCCACTTATAAAATGATTACAGATCTGGCAGGTGATTCTTAAATTTGAAACTCTGTGGTTCTCAGAATAAAAGAGATAGACCAACATATGTTATATATTCGAAATCAGGGGAAAAGAGCTAGCCAATCATGAAAAATATACAGGGTGTTCCATTTGAAAAAATGAAGTTGCCATCAATATGTCGGCCAGCCTGTATATATTTCAATTTCTGGACTCATATGAAAAACCTTAGTTGATTTCGTGAAACTTTCATATGAAACATTTTTTTGTATCACCTTTAGTAACAAAGTTAAAGGGGGGGTCAAATTATAGTGAAAAATCCGGTACATTATTTACATTGTCTCGCATCAAGGGAGTTTATTCTCCTCATTATCACGAACTTTGCAGATGCGTGCTCTCGCTTTTTATCCCTTTTCTCGCTTGAAAGGAAACAAAGAGTATAAGTAATTAACATCTCCTAGAGCGAGTCGTTAGTGTACTAGACTTTGCAACGAAAATAATCGACAAATTTTAAGAATATAGGTTGCTATAAGTTATGGAATCAAACATTTAAAGAAGCCGAATAGCACATTTTTAAGCGCTCGGTCTTCTCAAACGAGTTTTATATAGTTTGGACCAAATATCTGTAATGAATAGAAACAAGGAAGAAAAAGTACTTCAAGGTGGTAATTTATTCTGTAAGAAACGAGCGCCTTCGGCCTAGGCCATCATCAGGGTTCCCTGGAAGGGAAACACCAATTGGTTGAATTGGTAAATACAATTTTAGATTACCCGTCCACGAAGAATACCACAAGCTGGAATGCCAGGACAGTTGCAAACGGCAAGCCTTAGCGTGAATATACCATAATGTTCGATAAATTAGGTACAACCACGGCGCAGCCGGGGGGGGGCCTTTGGGCTGCAGCCCCCCCCCCAAAGATTAATTTCTTCGTTATTTCTTTCGTCCTTTATTTTTTTTGCAACTTTCGTTATTCACTGTATCATCAAAAATTTTTCAGTTCAGCCCCCCCCAAATAAATCCTGGCTGCGCCACTGGGTACAACAAATAGCAGTCAAATATATAAAATTTAAAAAAATTGTTCAAAACAAATGAGAAAAGACGATTCACTTGTCAAATATCCGTCAGTAATGTAAAAGAACCAAACAAACATATTGGAGTCAACATTTGTAAAACATGGTAACACTGAGAACATGACCAATGACACATCACTTGCTTTATGCGGCGTTCCCACGAGGGTTATTCACGACAGTGAACCACGCTTTCGTGAAATACACTTCTGTGTGAACGCATAGTCGTTAAACTTGCTTTCGTGAGGAACGGCTCACGACTCAAGCGTGGATAGATCAAACCTGTTTGATTTTCAGGCGTGATATACCGTTCGTGAAGCCAAGATGTCGTCACAGCAACGTGGAATTATTAAGTTTAACGACAGTAGGTTTCTAAAATCTTCTGGAAAATTGCTTTTTAGTTCCTACTATCCAAGTTTGAGGACGCTCTTTAACATATTTCTTCGCTGTATCCACTCTCTAACCCAAAAACGTCTTTTTTTCGTTTTCTTGTAATTGTGTCCTGTAAGCACTCCCGCTTTTTTGCTAAGATAGTAGCAAAAAACGAACTTAAAACAGCAAACTTTCAACTACTAGATCATTCATGATCGATGTTTTCGATGGTGACTAGGTCGAAACGCGAGGCGTGATATTTTTTTGAGGAATATGAAGTTTCTTCTTTTCAATATTTCAATTGAATTTTCTATGGTTTCTGTTTCACTTTGGTCACAAAATTTGCGCATGAAGCTTATTATGAGCATCTTGCATATGGCCGCAACATTTATTGGGTTATTGAGGAACAAAAATTTCAATTGGTCATATTTTTGTGGAACACCCTGTACGATTTGGCTGGTTAGCGAATTTTAACCGATGAATTTGGGAACCGAATTTTTCGATTTTGTTCTGTATCTTATTTGTAAAGGTGCTATTCCACTGCGCGTTAAAAACGCGCGACTGCTTCGCGAGGCTGACTCGCGAGTCGCTGTTTCGGCCTGATACGTTTACACGAGGCGAAACTTTTCGCGAGAATAGGTGAGCCGCCAGTTTTCCAGAAACAAGCATGTCGTTCGTACCTCCAACTGCAGACTCAGAATTTGCTAAAATTGTAATGGGTTATGTGAGGAATAAACATAAAAAAACAAAGAAAACATCGATGGTGGACCAGAGAAATATTTTGTCGGCGATTGCAAACTAGAAATCAGCTGCTAAGGGATTTGGTAGCGGCACAGTATAGACATAATAGGTGTCTATACTGTAGTAGCGGAACCCGTCGAGGATCTTCTTCTTCTCTGTGCGGTGCCTTACCGGCCGAACTGAGGCCTAGTGGCCCATTGTTTACCCGCATCGTTTCAGACACGAAGGACGGAAATGTCGCGAGCCCGCCAGGAGTGGTCCCTCTCCCCATAGGAATAGAAGGTGTTGGATTTCCTAGGTGTGTGACCTTAACTCAGTAGGTTTCCACCGTTGTACAAAAATATGCTCAACCGTTTCATCAGTACTCCTGTACCATCGGCATAGGGAGCAGTCGTCAATCCATTCTCTTCAAATGCTTGTTAAACAGGTGACCAGTTAATGCACCAGTAACAGACCGAGTTGTTTCCTCTCCATCAGCAGAAGCCTATTGAACTCAGATCGCGAGGACGGTCTCTCAATGAGAATCCTCAACCACCTCAGGCTCACCCCTGCGCTCCATTCCAGGAAATTCCCTGTTCAAGCCAGTTCCTGAAGAAACTTCTGACAGATGTGCGACAGATTGGCAGCGAAGGCTCCGGACCAACACCCAGGGGTCGTCCCGCTGCTGACGGGCTGGCCGCTATCGAGGGGCCCTCCGCTTCCGAGGGGCTCCTCGCTACCGAGGGGCCCCCTCGCTCGCAGGGCTGTCCTACCACCGACCAGTCAAGGATCCGATCGGGAATTTCACCCGGATGACGTCAGAAAACTTTGAATACCTCTTGTCACAGGTTTATCCTAAAATAATAAAAACATGGGCATCCCACAAAAATCGGTAGGCCTGATAAAACTGAATTAGACGAATGCGCCAGTCTTGATTCATTTTAACGTTTCCACAACGCGAAATTAATACCGCGAGTCTCTTCGACTCGCTCTCAAAAACCGACTGGCATCGACTCGCAGCGAAACTGACTCACTCAACAAACTTTCTGGCGCGAAGGCGGTATCCACTATGTTTTTTTTGTTCCGACAGTCAATTTCGCTCAATAGAATAGCTCACTTGGACGAGACGAAGCGTAATTTCGCCTGGGACCGCTCACTTGGACGAAGCGATGCGGCGAGCAGGCATCGAAGAAATGTGCCCCTATTTTTTTGGCCCCAAATAATTTTTATTACCCTTGCTGCATGCCGACTACCGAATGAACAAGGGTAGAGCTATTGTTCGAATCGTGTTTTTTGATCACAATCTTTTTTAATAGCTTCGTCGTCCCACCTTCATACAGGAATAAAAAAAATTCTGTGACGTGAAAAAATTCGACATTTTATTTCTGTTGACAAGTCCGGGAAAAAGTACTCACTTTTCTTTCTATTAAATCGTCGTTTTCTAGTCACAGAAAAAAATGATTGCATTCAACAACGGAATATTGATAGTTGATAGTTTAAAGAGGGGTTTACAGTTCACTGCGACCTAAGGTCTATTGTGCCCCCTTACAGAGCTGTTCTGGCCAAAACCTTCACAGCTCGCCTTCCAGTTCCAGAGATCTGATGAAATCTAATAACTGTGAAGGCTTCAACGAGGCTAGTTCCTCACTCTTACAAGTTTCTCGTCCAAGGCATTCCTTCCTCAGGCCGCAATGCCAAGGCATTCCGTGACTAGGTGAATAGGGGTTTTTTCTCTCCCCTCCCACAAACCTACACTCGTCAGTGTCCGGACAATCCCATCCTCAACAGGTGCTTCCTGAGGCGTTTAATGTCCTGTAAGAAAGCCAGTGAGTGGTGTAATTCTTCTTGCCAAGATCAAATATCATTTGGGTCCGCTGTCTCGAAGTTCTGAAGGAACTCACTGGAATGATCCCTCCCTGGGAGATTCCGCCAGAGCTTTCCCTCTCTCGGCTTTCTCCTTCTCCAGAAACTCCTTCTTAATAGATATTTAGATTTACCACAGAAGGGTTCTGGGCCAATGAGTGACATTTGTGCGCCCTCTTTGGCAAGTGTATTGGCCTCTTAGTTTCCTTTGATTTCCGAGTGGCCGGGAATCCAGATTAAAAATACCTTATTTAACTTGCCTACCTCGTTGAGTTTGTTCCTGCACTCCCAGACCATTTTAGAGTCGATGACGTAGGAGCTCAGTGCTTTAATAGCAGCTTGACTATCTGAGTGTATGGCAATATCACACTTCTGATAGTTTATTTCTAGATTTATATCTAGACATCTTTCAATAGATAAGATTTCGGCTTGAAAGACGCTCATAGAGCTCAGCGACAGTGCACACTTGGTGCTTGGCCCGTATATCACGGCGCCTGCTCCTGTAGAGGTTTTGGAACCATCTGTATACCATTTTATAGTATTTTCTTTGAGATTATAGTCGGTATTTCCCGTTTCTCTTTTACTTAGCAGTCATGAAGTTTTCTCGGTGATTACTTTCTTGATCATTGCATCACTAGGGAGATTCGCAGATGAGATGTAGTTATTCAGAGAGAACCAGACTCTTTGATTCTTTATTCTCTCATTACCTGCACCTTCCTTAGATATTCTGAGAATAGCCTCATGGGCTACCCTATCACCACTAGATGTAGAGGAGTGAGGTCCGTAATGACCTCAAGTGCCCTAGTTGGGCACGTTCTCATAGCTCCAGTGATGCACACACAGGCAAGCCTCTGTACTTTATCGAGCCTTTTCGAGTCACCTGACTTGCCTTGGCAAACCAGTTACTTCCCAATATGTGATTATAGGTCTCACAATCATGACGTACATCCATCGCAGTATTTTTGGGTTACAGCCCCAATTTTGGCCGCATAGACGTTTGCACGCCATTAGAGCCCTTTTTAGCTCTGACAGTAGCAGTATCAACATGCTTATTCCACAGAAGTTTACTATCCAGTGTTATTCCTAGGTATTTAACTACTGACTTCCACTCCAAGATATTTCCGTTTAAATATAACGTTTTCATGTCGGGAAGTTTTCTTTTCCGAGTGAACGGAATTACTACGGTCTTGTTTGTTGATGTTCAGCCCCACAGACAAGCACCACTGCTCAATAATTCTAAGGCCTTTCTGCAGTAAGTCGCAAAGAGTGCCTTCGAATTTGAAGG
>CM024242.1:71204426-71277373 GCA_013421045.1 Propylea japonica | reverse complement strand
TTTTTTGGAATTAAACAATGTATCCCAACTATTTTGATGATTCTATGAAATGATAAATCCCTGTAAATTTGACTGAATAATCTTTAAAAAATAAAATATTTGGACACTAAGTTCATCTGACAAACAATTATGAAGTATTTTGAGAATATTCAACAATACTCATTAGTCGTGTTGTATGTTCATCGATTGGGTCAAATATGAATTTCAACACTAAATCATAAGTTCAATAATTTTCGAAGTAATGTTCATGAAACAGTTTCATCAATTTTAACAGAAACCAAATATTCAAACAATCAGGAATTATTATGGAAAGGAAAAACTCTTAAATTTTCGCTAATATCGAAAAATTTTCATCATACGCAATCAAAAAAAAAAAACTTAATACTTCTATTGTAATGGCTAATTGAAGAACTCATAAAATGAAACCACCATATTCCACTTACTATGAAATGCATCAAGAAATTCTTGTTGAGTTACAGGTAAAGTTAGTAAATATAAATTTCAAACTTCATATTGAACATGTGAGAAGCTGTTCATGAAAGCTCTAATAAATATAGATTAGCTACAGCCCTGAAAAAACCAAGGTATTATAAGTCTATTGGAATAATTATTGTCACTCGGAACAATAAAATCTTTCCTAATTCAAATCATAGAATATAAAATCAAGAGAATAAATTAACTATATATAGGTACTCCATTCACTTTCATAAAATCTGTCATTAGTTTTCAGAACAATGTCACTATATTGTAACTAACACTAGGTGAGTTTGGCAGCAATTGTATGTCATGAAAATGATTTATCTGAGTGTGTGAATTTATACAGGGTGTTCTGATTTGTTTCCGACAAATTAAAACATTTCAAGCAGAAAAGTTCCTATGAACAGGGGTCCGGTAATGCTTCGTTTCCGAGATACAGGGTGTTAAAGTTAAGTTAAATCAATGCAATTTGGACATTTGGAACACCTTCTTTAAAAATTATCATGTTATTTTCTTTCGTTCTAAATTGTTACATCTAAAAAATATTAAATCTGAAATTATTTCCACTTTGTTTCTACATGTTTTAAAGATTACAATAATATGGATTTGGCTTTAAACGCGTTTTCTCTGAAACGGCTGCTCCGAGACAACTTAATGAGGTATTCCTTTTTTAACTATAAAAGTCAGGGGAATCGATTTTTCTGGCCCAAAGTGACGTACAGAGTAGCACAAAAAAATTGCAACGGTTTGAAAGGGACGAAATGATTGCCAGTGGCGCCTCTAGAAGATACAACCAAATCGCCACAAATTTGAATTTCTCACCTCAGAAAAACCTATGTACCAACTCTCATGCAATTATTGGAATCAGTCGAAAGATATTAAAAAAAACACGAATTATTTTTTCAACTTTAACCTGTATCTTGAAAACGAAGCATTTCCGGACCCACGTTCATAGGAACTTTTTTGCTTAAAATTATGTGATCTATCACCCATATCAGTTTGTCCGAAACAAATCAGAACACCCTGTATATTCACTAACAGTCCAGCATGATATTTCAAGCATACAAAATTCATTCAGTCGATCCAGCTGTTTAGTTGCAGAACAGCAAAATAACATCTAGATGCCGACTACAGCGCCATCTGCCAGGATGATTTTTGAGTCAGGGTGCGATCCGAATGAATACAAAAATTTATTCAAATCGGTTGATCTAGGAGTTCAGTACAATAGAATTTTATATATAAAGATATCAGTCTCTCTTGAAATGTCAGAAATAGTTGGAAAATGCATACAGTAGCAGAAAGTGCAATATCAATTTCATCATCATTTGGAAAACATTTTATGGAAAATTTTTCATGATAGATGTATTTATTGAAGCATTCATTCATGCATTTTGTATGAAGAGAGTAGATGCCTATCTTGAGATGATCACAGTGATTGTTTTATAAGAGCAAATGGAGTACAACCCAAAACTAAATTCCCAAATTGATATCAATGCTATTCCTTACTTACACTCATCCAACATTATGGAACATATTCATCATATAACTTTAGCATCAAAAAAATTGAGCAAACATATTATGCTAAGATACTTAAGCTACCAAATGAACATCAATCAAAATCCAAGTTACCTACGTAGAAAACAGTGGAAAAATTGTCCATCAACGACAGAAATCAACAAAAATGGCAGCTATCATAATGACCTTACTACGTTTAATAAAGAGACAATCTTCCTCCTCTTTACAAAATTAGTAAGTATTCTTTAGTTTTATAGAGAGATCCAGCACAAGATAGTATAAAAACTCCATACAATACCTAGAAAGCTGCTCTCCAAAACGGCTACATTGATTGTTTCCAAAGCTTACCAAGAGTTGGAAAAATTTACAATTATCGTTTTCTTCGCCAGTACAGCATACCTTTGACGCACCTGATAAAACCTTAGGCATGTTGAAATTCAGGCGTTGCCCAGTAAATGTCATTGTGACTTCATACTGACCAGTTTTTGCTTCTCGCTCTTACTTCTTGTCTGGTATTTGTGTATTCAAACCACAATACATTGGAATTAATGTGGTATCTCTAAGTAATAATATCTCTGATATTTCTATAAATATAATTATTATAGTACATAATCCTAACAAATTTACGCATGGTCATGAGATATTCAATAATGTCATTACTTACCAAGAGACTACTTGTGGGAATAAAGGAGTTCAGTACAAGATAAGTTAATGCAAAACATAAAGTTGCAAATATTACACCACAATGGATCCTACGAATACTTGGGAAAAAGAATGGTACTGCAGATATGTCCGGCTTATACAAACAAAACTGACATGATTATTGTAGATGATAAAATCAATATTTTGGACATAGTTTCTATAATATTATTGTTGTTCATATGATGCAACCTAAAACATTAAAATTAATACTTTTTCACTTTTATTGAAGCCTGAACTAACCTTATGAAACAAAATAAATCACATAAGTGGTGAAGAACCACACAAATTGGGCATGGGAAGAAGGCATTCCTACTCTGTATATAAGGCATTTCTAGCCATTGGACGTGCCTCACATATTGTATGCTTAAGAAAATAATTCAGTGCTTCATGAACAATGTGCCTAAGAAAAATGTAATCTGAAAAGAGATGGTTTGATTGATTGTTTAAACAGTGCTCCACATATTAACTCACTGTGTGTAAATCCCTTCTAAATAATATTAAACTAACGAATCCTGCCCTATTCCAAAAGGTGCTAAACTTATAAAAGCTAGGAATTTTCCATCATATCACCTGCAAATTGAAAATATGCATAGTCTGAAGAGTAAGGTGATATAGGCTGTTTACCTTTTGGAGATTCAACTAGGGTTAATGAAAGGGTACCCATCAACAGCACACATATCGTCCAAGTTATTATGTACATAATTTTTGTTTTCTGCTAAAGTAGCCATTTGCATCATTTATTCCTACAGCCTAAACGAAAAATGAAAATGTTTTGGTGATGTCAGGTTTCTCAGGTTGATTTGACTTTGACAGATATTTAAGCAGTTTGCCAACATAACAATTACTGCTCAGAAGTCACAGAATAGTCTCATTGGTTTCGTGCACGTTTGACACTGACAGCACATCGGAGGTATAACAAACCCCACTTTTCCTATGTAAATCATAGCAAAACAACGAGAGATTTTGGTTTTTTTTCAAGTGTTTCAGTTGATTTATTGCTTCTTTGGACTGAAAAATCGTGAAAAATGGACTATAAAATTGTTTGATAAGTTCAGATCATATTCATCGAGGACGATATGTAGGAAATATCAGTTGTGTTATTCACCCTTGTCAACTGTAAAAGGAAGATATTTATCCATCTAACTTGGCTCAATTCAGAAATAAAATGTATCCTGATATTATCAGTTCTTCAGTGGAAACAAAGAATGCTGCTGCAGTGAATCATATGATATTTATATATTTATTCTCAATAAATGGAAAGAAGAAAAATTATCAAATTTGTTTATTGAAATGAAAGCCCATGAATTCCATGATGATTTTATTGAAAAAATGAAGGATTTTATCAATATTAACAACTAAATTTCAATTATTCACAACGTAGAAAACGATTTCTATTAAATACAATTTAAAAAAATAAATAATTATTTGTCGAATGTGAAGCATTCATCATTCAATACAAACCAAAATTATAGTCTCTTTATAAATAAGAACTTAATTATCTAATAAGTAATTGTAAAAATGTTTAAATACAGAGTTAGAAGTAAGTATGCTTATGCTTATTCTATAAAATAGTGAAAAGCGGAGATAGCAGTTAACCTTTACTTGTCTTATATAAAAAAACAAAGAATACTGCAAATAAAGAACATCCAGATGAGTTTTAATCCAGAGTGATATGATTTCAGGACATATATTATAAAAACTCAAGTTATCACAACAATTTTGTCCATTAAACACGTACTCTCATCTCCTTCTCTAACGGGTGAATTGGAAATATCCAATAATGTTCTATATTTCCTCCTTTAAGTCCAAATATGAATCTTGAAACTGGCTAATCTCTTTGTCTCTTGATTAATGGATATATAACACAGGATACATTTTATCATCGGAATAAGACCAATTAGGTAGATAAATCTTCTGCAGTAGATGAGGGTGAATGCCCAAAAATGATATTTTTCTACATATCGTCCTCGATGAATATGATCTGAACTTAATAAACAATTTGATAGGTCCATTTTCACGATTTTTCAGTCCAAAGAAGAAATAAATCAACTGAAACACTTGAGAAAACCAAAATCTCGTTGTTTTGCTATGATTTACATAGGAAAAGTGAGGTTGTTATACCTCCGATGTCACTCCGCTGTGTCAAACGTGCACGAAACCAATTGACCACTAATTCATATAGCTATTCGTTTGAGATATTTCGTGCTCCTGAGTAACTCAAAAGCTCGAAATACGGCTTCCCATTGGCTGCGCACAAGCACTGGTACAGCTCAGGAGCTCGAAATACCGCAAAACGAATACAGTAATAGAAGTCTACATAGACATACAGTGGCGTAACATTCCACAGGGAGGCTGATTTACCCAGCCTCACCCCACTTTCATTCAGCCTCTATCATCATATACCTCGAGGATCTAATTACAATTCTCTTTTAATTCATTATCAACTTCGATTCTATAGGCTTACCTCAGTCCTAAACCATTTATTTTATATGTCCAATAGTTCAATTTGCTCTTACCAGTCTTACCTACCGTGTATAAGGAAAACAAAACAATGCTCTTACTATGAATCGAGTTACATTGTCACTTGTCCATACTGAACTATATTACATTTGCAGAAAATAAGTTTTACTATCATATACATAGCTGTAAACAAGGTAAAGTGAAAATTAATGAAAGGATCAACACCCGGACCTCCAGACTCCTTGCCACCCCCAGCAGGTTTGGGGAATGGGGAGTGTACTTTACGCCACTATGAACGATTTAATTTTCTATAGTTCAGTTAACACTGTGGCAACAGCTTTTCGTATGAGGCATTTATGAGTATGTATCTTGCATGTGGGTGGCCGTAAAAATTAACTTCGATCGGTTTTGTTCTGTCTGAGATATTGAGAAAAAAGATTTCGAATGGCGATATTTCAGAGATTTTCAGAGCGTTGTTTGTTCATTTGAAGTTGGCAGTATTTAGCTTTCGAGTTATCAGAGAACTCTATGCAATATTGACAACATTGCGTATCAATCTGACAGAAAATAAACAACATAAACTAAATTTTAATATACACAGTGGAATATGCCAAATTTCCATGGCCAACCGACGGCTCAACCTTTCGTGAACGGACTATACCTACATCGCAGACTAGGTCAGGAAATTCTACGTAAAGGGTTTCCAAAAGGAGGAGTTATTTTGAATAGCCCGCTATTTCGGTAGATGTCACGTTTGAAGCTATCATTTTTTGATATTTGACAAGTAGAAACTACGCCATTAATTGAAAGAACGATGCACGCTTCAAAAACGCATTGAAATTATTCAAATTCAGTATAAAAATTGTGAAAATTTGGCAGAGACTCGAACATTTTTGGCTCGTCGTAGCACCTTGTCGGGGGAAAAATTCGAGCTGTTGGGACAAGTTAGTGATTTGAAGAATAAAACCCGTGCACGTCGCTCAGAACAGTCGAGATATTGTTGCTGTAGCGAAAGTGTTTGAGCAACAGTACGGTGATGGATTGCGCTATCGAGATGATTCATGATTTGCCACCGAGATCTTTTAATTTAACACCTTGCGACTTCTTCCTTTGGGGCTACACGTGACAGAAAAGGTTTACGCCAATAGCCAGCGTCGATTCAAGACGGAATTCGTGAAGCTATCGAGGGACATAGGGCAGCCACACCGGTTCTGACGGATAAAAATTTCAATAAATATGAGATGAATATTTATTCTTTATTAAATTGCGTATGAACAGTTTAAAACAATTAATATACTTAATGTGACTGTATAGCTTCAATGACTTACGTATATTCTTTCAACCAAATTTGAAGATGTACTAGAGGATCAATGCAAAATGGCTAAAGCTATAGAAAAATCATTATTATAACATTCAATAAATCTTTAAATGGGTATCAAATCTTGGAACAAATATACAGAGATTTATTCACAACTGTTATATCTTCATCATGAATTTCTACATATGAAGAAACAATTTTCAACAACTTCTTCGCACCAAACAAAAACCATAGTATTAGATATTATTCGAATTTATTTTTCATAATTTTGATATATATTAATATTTGCTTCACTTCCGTACGATTTGATGAAACTATCAAGGGGTTATACAACTGAAATAAAAAATTAACAAGGAAATGGATTCTAGATTTACTATCAAGTATAATATTTTAGAATATTGGCACTATCGTTTGTGAAGTTATGGTCTCTATTGAACTATACATACCAATCATCTATGAATAAAAAATTGTTTTAAAACTACTGCAATTCCTGATTTATTGAATATTCTGACTTGTGAGAATCAATACAAACATTAGCAATTTTCAAAATCAATACATCACAATTAAATTTACAAACTGTAATGAATAAAACATTCGAATTTATAGCACCTATTTTAACTATATTTACACTGATAAACATTTAGTTCTTCATAACAATTGCATATTGATTCATAGATTTTCCCAATTTGAAAAATTAATAAGTACAAAAAATTACGTGCGATTTTATATATTTATTCAATCGTAGTTTCCTTTGATGAAATTGAACGCTTCTTGATGTTTATCGTTTTCAACAAGAACCTTTAATTCATATTTCTTAAATAGCAGGTATTCCAAATGTTGTTGTTATCCAAATATAAATTTTTTCTACTTCAACTTGCACAGACTATTTTTTGCATTAATAATAAATGGTTTTGTGAAAGAAAATTATACAGGTGTCCAAAGAGACCACGTCAAATTGAAACTGGTTGTAGATCAGAATGTGCTTATATTATATGAAAAACCTGTTCATATTAAAGTTTTAAAGTTTTCGAGATATTTGATGTTTATGAAAATGCTATTTTTTTTCTTTGAATGCTTTTCTTAAGCTGAAGATAAAGCAACATTTTTCTGTGAGTTGTGTTTTAGAATTCTTCATTGAAGAAATTCATAAAATATTATACAGGAATTCGGAAAAAATGTTTCAATTTTGGAGAAATGTATTTTGAATATTTATACAGGTATATAGAAAAAAATCCTATAAATATTTATAGGATTTTTCTGCATGTTACGTTGAAAAGTTTATTATTGATTGATCACAATATTCGTTATTTTGATTGCTATGAAGTGATTTTTTAATAGAAGATATTGAAATTTCTGTGCAAAAACAGTTGCAATTAGTGGTTAGTTACAGCATAATGTGTAAATGCAAGATTTTGTGGAAAATATAAGAAAATTAGATTTCCATTGGAATGTTTCATTTCAATAAATATTTGATTATTCATTTGTTTCCAAAAAGAGAAATCACCTCCATTTTAACTTTTCAAGATTCTAACAAAAAAAAACCTTTTAGGGTTCCCTTATTTTTTCACACCAACAAAATACAAATTATTATCCTCCAAATAATAACTTTGAAAATACTTTCTCAGAATCCATATATTAAGTGCGATTTATTAGTGCAGTAATTAAAGCCACATTTTAATTGTACATACGGTATGAGAAAAAGCATTTTGAGGGAGAAATTGAACTTATAACACATCAAATATCTCGAAAACTGTGATTTTTTCATTATTTCCTCAATATACTCAAGTTAGGGCACGTTTCTGAACTAGGTACCTATATTCCGTTTTCATTTGAAGTTTTTCTATGGGTCACACTGTATTCGATCGATGATCAAGGTAATAAAAAGTAAAATCGTAAATATCACACATTTTATATGATTTTTTATGTTGAGTGCAAACTGAGTATTCCAAACAAATTTCTTCAGTTGCATATAATGATGTGAATGTTTTTTCGAGAATTTTTGGAAATTTTAACTCTTAGTAATCGCAATTGTTTTATTGAATGATTTATCTTTTTGATATTCACTATTTGTTTGTGTACATCCTATTATGCATATTTATTTTGTGAAAATCTATGAAAGATCAGTCGTTGCGTTATTATAAGCTCTATTTTTTTCTACTTAATCTACGATACGATCGGTTAGTTCAACTATGTTCACGGTCTTTCAGTTTTGGATCAACAATGTACATTATAGGTTAAAATGAACAACAGTGCTTTGCAAAATGCGATATAGTAAAGGCAAATATCTCACAATGATTACTTAATAAATATTTTATAAAATCTATTCAAACATAATTTCACTTATGATTTCGTGCATCTCAAAAGGTGAATTTTGAAATGCACAATTTCAGTAGTTATGGCTCTTAGTTTTATTATTACTCCGAAAAACTGTTTAGTTTGTTTTTTTAAGTCTGTGAGAAAGGTTAAATTTTGCTCACACGTTCGTATTCAATGATTATGATTTTTTTAAGTGATTGTCGCAGAAATTCTATAAGTGGATTACGTTCACTGTTTTTGATGTGATTATTCTGACAGGAAATTTATTTTTCAAAAATTCACCGATGTAAATATCAATCGTTTGTTCTAGTCGGTATTGTGAAAACAAAAAAAGTGAAATATGCAAGGGTACTTTTGAGCTAAACATTATTCTTCAGAAGTTTATAAAACGTAATATAAAGGGTAACTCTCGGACAAAAGTATATTTCTATTCTATACCTAGTGATTTGGAAAAATTTCCTGAAACAAGTCGAATATGATTGTTTGGAGGCTTGAGCGAGCAATCCCTCAAAATTGAAGAGGGAAAATGGGTTCAGTGATACTTTATTTAAAAGTGAAATCCTTGTTTTGATGCAGTGTATGAAAAACGTGACTTAGTAAAGGGTTTTTTCGAAAAAATCAATTTTTCAGCTCATATGAGCCTCTTGATATTTTGGTTACCTCAAAAAAAAATTAATTGCAATTATTCCTTGAGTAATGAAAAAATTTTCCCAAACACATTAATGAAACATTTCCCGTATTATTCTTTTTTGTTCTTAGAAAGTATTCGTCTGGTTAAAATACGTTTCTTCGATCATTTATTATAAATCAATCTTTTGAGTTACTAATACTGTGCGATTGTTCAAAACTTTAAAGAATTAGAGTCTACACATTTCAAAAATATGTTGAGCTGGTTAGCCTGTATCCACCAAAATCAAAATCCAATTTTTTTTCAAATACCTTAAATATTCAAGGTGGCTCATTCGCGCTAAAAAGTTGACTTTTCTTGAAAACGGTTCATCAAAAATCAAAATCAGTTTTGTATACGCATACATCAGAAATTCATTGTAGATATCTGAGCCTTAACCATATATATATCTGAATCGAATTAATTATTTTCCTCAATTGGACCATAATTATTATCATATTGAAGCATAATTAGCTATTGAAGTTCTTTGAACGATTCATACTATTGATATTAAAATAATAATAAATAAAATTTAACATATCTGAATACCTAGGTATAATCATACCTTTAATTAGCACATGAGCTCAGAATACCTACCTAACAATTCCCGAAAAACAGTTTTTTGAACTTTCTATAATATTTGGTAATCAATCAGTCACGAGAATGAAAAAATACATCAGAATGCCTAGGTTTATGATACCTTTTTGGAACTGCAATAACTAAGTAAGTTTTTAAGGGTGATTCTACAGAAGGAATTTTTTTACCTGTAGCTGATCAAACTTGAAGGAATTTAATTTTCAATTTTTTTGATTTCACTAGTTTAACTATTTACACTTGTTGAATAAATTTGAGTCTTCGTTTCCGATAGCTGAACTACCAGTTGTGAAATTGAAAAAAACGTATCGAAATACCTCTCCATATGTAGGAAATGGCACTAGAACAGCTCATCACAATTGGAAATTTTCCTAAAAATACCAAAAACAATGAATATCGGAATCCCTGAATTTTTCACTAAGTGTGTAAATTTATAATAAGGAAGACCACGACAGTGTCTGTCTAAAGTTACAGGTTTGTCCATTGTGGCAAAATCTTAACCTGACGCGGGCGCATATACTCTAGATGAAACGCCTTTTATTTTCCTCTTTCATAATACTGTAATTGTTTGAAATGAAATGAGTAGGTATCTACGAGAAATATACTCGTAGAATCTTATATTTATTCTTAAACTGATTGTCATATTTGAAAGCAGTTTTTATAAACTCCATTTTCTCTTGGGAATCCAACCTTTTTATCTGTTTCACGGTCAGAATGAAATTGGATGACTATTTTCCTCTCATTATAATTAGCATCGAGTGTTTATCATTCATTATGGAAAATTTGTCGAAATGAAGAGTCAATATTGCGATGAAAGGCACAATTATTGATTGTATTTATAAAGGCTGAGACAATGTATTTTTGACCCAAATATTGCCATAAATAAAATAGGCTAAGTCCGGGAGACCATCGGGAGAGACCTACCAGTGTCGATAACTAAATAACAAGGCAATGGATGTCTCCATTACTAATATACTGGATGAAATTAGTTAACGTGTGGCATCAAGAAGCCTTTCCGGAAACTTACTCGGGTTAACTCGATCCCTAACCTTCGCGTTCGTTACCTAACCCGACATCCAACCCGTGTTCGGAAAGTACGGGCTATTAACTCGATCACTGACCTTGATTGATTTATCGTAACCCTACACAAGAGCAGGGTCGTAGAGTCACCGCATGCGTACTGCAGTTCAATTTTGTATTTGAAAAATGCGGGAATGAGTCTAAAATTATGGAACGCCACTGGATTCTACGGAAAAAAATATATAGGAATGCGTTTCAACCATATCTCCAAGTTCAAGCACAACTGAGATACGGGGGGTGATTAAAAAGTGATACTTTTCATTTCCACTCTGTATAGCAAAAACTGAGAGGGCTATACAAAAACTGATTGCGCCATCTTTAGTTTCACAAAAAAGTAGCACATGTCGCGAAAACCGCATCCCGAACGTTAAAAATAACGGAGATATCCCGTAAAAGTGCCCAAAATGGGATACCCTGTCACGTTTCTATTATAATTTATAATTCTGCTGTTCTTATTAGCTATACTATTTTATTTTTGTTATTTTCTGTAGTCGATAAGGAAATAAATAGCTCAGAAAAAAAAGTTATGTTGTTTTCTCGTAATATGGTCGGTTTCCTTTGGACTTACCCTATATTTAAAAAAACAGTGATTGTTATGGTTTTTTGCTAAGATTTTCACTTATTTCTCCCGTTTCATTAGCAATGTCCCTTATCACTTCAAGTTTTGCTAAAGGGTTCTTCGTTTTTTTTTGAGTAAATTTTCCAGTGATTTTGATTGATATACCAGTTTTACACAACATATATTCCTTCTAAATCACTTGAATTTGACGTGGGATAATTAGTGAAGAACGATGACAATGTTTTCACGCCCTGTCAGTTTTTTACATTGATATCTTATTAATGCTCATTTGCCATATTTGGACCAAAAGTGTGGGCATGCTGTAGTACCTGTATAGTAAATAGTGCTGCAAAATTTTCACTTTCATATTTCAAAAAAACTGTTGATTTGTCCTCAAAAATTGAAAATCATCTGCGGAAATAACTGGTTGAGACTCTGCAGTGCCATGCAGCATAAATCAAGAGATGTATGTTGTTCACATATTATGTTTTGATGAGTATATGAATTTTAGATAACGATCAGTTTGTTTCAATGAAACGTTTGATACTATTGAACTGGTGAAAACAATTCTAAAATCATTAGCCACCATAAAATTTATGTCAGATAATGAATAATAATCATTCAACTCAAAAAGTACCCAGAATGGTTGGAATGAATCAAAAAATGATTTTCACTGAATTTGCTCAATCTGTTTCTCAACTGGGTTGCTTCCAATGCATAGGTACCTATGTCGTGTATTTTCTGTTTTGGCACGTCATCTTCAATTCTGCATAAAATTTAATACTGTATGATACATTCCTATCAGTTATTCAGAGTATCGTCTATTTACAATGCCACATACTTATGATATTTTTCTCTAATAGCCTCACCCTCTAGGATTTGAGTTTTATCACCGATCATTTCATGACGAAACAAAATGAACAATTTTGTCCGTCATTATTGTATGATCTATAATATGCACAACCATTCATTTGACATTATTGAATAAAGCGATTTATTAAGCTGTACACAACAAGAATAACAAGTGTTCAAAAGTACGATTTTTGATGTTTTGTACAATGGTGTGATGCAATTATAGTTAAATCTACAGTGAGTGTTTTTCATTCTGTTCGATTCGGATCATGTTCAAACAATTTTGTTTATAGTTTATTTTTTCGAATTCATGAAGAAATGAACATTCTTGCAGTTAGGTAACGATTGATTTGAGGCAATGCATTTCAAAAGAATAGATGTTCATTATGTTAGAAGAATAAGTTTTTCTGTAATATTTGTTGCTATTCGTAATATTATTATGGAGAAGAAAATAACAACAGTTTTGGGGAAAATTTGAGTTTTTTTTATAGTTTTATGAGTAATATGCAAGAAGAAAGCTCGAATACTTACAGCTGTGGGATTAACATGGGATATCTACATGAACAGATGACTAAGAAAACGGTGGATATCAGATTCAGATATCCGGAAAGTATCGAAGCCCTGTGTAGATTTCCTTCTAGTTTTAGTTAAAAGGGATTCAGATCACTGCGACCTCAAGGTCTATTGTGCCCCCCCTTACAGAGCTGTTCTGGACACACCCTTTCTGTTCCAGTTATCTAAGGAAATCTAATATCTGTGAAGGCTTCAAAGAGGCTAGTTTCTCACTCTTACAAGTTTCTCGATCAAGGCATTATATCCTTAGGCTCACAATGCCAAAGCATTCCGCGACTAGAGACTAGGTGAATGGGGGTTTCTTCCTCCTACCCACAGAACCTAAACTCATTAGTGTTCGATAATCCCATCCTCAACAGGTGCTTCCTTAGGCGACAGTGTCCTGTAAGAAAGCCAGTGAGCTTCTTACCAAGATCCAGATATCTTTTAGATCCTGCTGTCTCAAGTGGAATGATCCATCCCTGGAATATTCTGCCAGAGTTTTTCCTCTCGGCATTCTCCTTCTCAGAAACTCGTCTTATAGATACATTTACATTTACCACAGAAGGGTTTGGGCCAATGAGTGATATTCGTGCGCCCTCTTTAGCAAGTGTATTGCCCTCTTCGTTTCCTTTGATTCCCGAATGGCCGGGAACCCAGATTAAAAAGACGTTATTTTCTGCCTACCTCCTTGAGTTTCCTTTCTCAACTTCACATCCGTACCTTAATCAGCCAGTTTGACGTCTTCGTAATGATCTCATTATTAATTTTATAAGAACTTAAAGAATTATTAATACCCCATTCACAGCTTATATCAAATTTCAAAGCTGATTCGCTCTTAGATGCTAAACCCACTCTTAAATTTTGTTCGTTTATTTTTTTTGTGGCCTAGACAAGTTAAGGACATTGGAACTGTGTGTGATTTCAACATAGTTATTTGTGTATCAAGGCAGTTTAGGAGATGTTAATAGCAGCGTGCAATCTCAAGAAACATCCAGTAACTCATATGTTAAAGAAATCAAAATTTGTTGGTTTTCAGAATCAATTATACCTAATTCGTAAAAGTGAATAAAGATTTTAAGTGATTGGGATCAACACATTCGGTAAAATCCCGAGCAGAATTACAAGTTTCTGTATTTTTGCGAAAAGAGAGAGAGTTTATTTCTTACTCTGAGGTTTCCTGTCTGTGGAGGACTGGAGAGACATGGGTGGAGGTGGAAGAATAGCGAAAGGCTATTTAGCCGATAGTTCGACATTAAAAAAGGAGCTGCAGAATGTTGGCTAGCATGTCAGATGAAAGTAGGGAAACATCAACTACTTCTTCAACTGAAGTCAAAAACGGTCATAACCTTCCGATGAAATTATTGCAGTGGTGGAAATAATTTCAATGAAAAATTCGACCTGACAATGAATATAGGTTTTCCAATAAGAGGTGTTATTTTGAATAGCATGCTATTTCGGTAGATGTCACGTTTGAAGCTATCATTTTTTGACATTGACAGGGTAAAACTACACCATTAAAATGGAACGATACACGCTTCAAGAAAGCATTGAAATTATTATAATCCGCTATAAAAATGGTGAAAATTTGCAGAGACGGTTCGTAAAACTCGAACATTTTGGGTCGTCGTGAAGCACCTTGTCGGACCGCAATATAAAATGGTGGGAAAAATTCGAGCTGTTGGGATAAGCTGGCCGATCATCAACAACATCGTGTCTTACTGATTGGGTCGTGAAATCCATGAAGATGATGAAGATGATCCGGTGATCAAAATTGGCTACCGAGATCTTGTGATTTAACACTTCCGACCCCATCCTTTTGGGCCACGTGAAAGAGAAGGTCTACGCCAATAGCCCAGCGTCGATTCAAGACCTCAAAGATGGAATTCGTGAGGCTATCGAGGACATAGGGCAGCCACATTGCGATTGGTTATGGAAAATTTCATTAAATGGATATGGTCCGTGTTCGTGGGGTCATGCCTGATGTTATTTTCCACTAACGGCATAGCTTCTTCTTTATAATAAAACAAAACATCCGATCATTTATATTGAGAAATGGCATTTTTCTTTGAATATCAAAATAACACTCTTATTGGAAAACCCTTACTTGTTCTACTGAAGTCAAAAACGGTCATAAACCTTTCGATGAGATTCTCTGCAATGCTGGAAATAATTTCAATGAAAATTGGATCATGACAATAATATATACAATACTGGAAAAATTAAAGGATCAAAAAAAAATTCCAAATTTTCGGCAATTTTCAACATGCCATAACTTTGAGAGGAATGGTCGTACAAGGAATTAAAAAAAAGGAAATTGTAGCTCCAAGTGTCTAGTTTTGGATAAGAACTTCAAAAATTTTAAGTTCCAGTGGTTTTCGAGTAATGATAGAAAAATCAACAACAAAAAAAATTCTCAAAATTTTACCACTTTTTTTTCTTGTCTACGAGCGTGGAAATTTTATTTTTGCATAATCGTTATAATGATGGGATACTTTGTTGATTCAGCTTCAATATATTTTTTATTGACCTCAATACGTCACTTCTCGCCGAGATATCGGTCTTGAAATGGAAAAGGTTCCATTTGTCTTTGATTATCGATCGTTATGAAATTAATAAAAATTTTATTTGTTAGTTTATTTTATTTTTCTTTTTTGGAATTTATGTACTATCTGCAATTAAAATGTGGAAAAAGCTCGAGAGAAAATTCTTTTTGGCTTGTTTAAAGATTAAGAGCTCTCAGAGCAAAAAACGTGATCCTTATTTTTTTTCAAAATTCAATCAAACAAAAAAATGGCTCACTGGATTGAGTTGGCTCTTCGTTTTTATCAACATATTGAACTGAAAGTCACACTTAAACATTATTGGTTTGCTCAACATTTTCGATCCAACGGTAGATTCCCAAGAAACCACCAAAGGCCCTTTTTTTGTTTGATTTTTATATTGATGCGACATGAAGAGAAAAAAAATTTCTATGAATAAGCAATGGTTGTTCATTAATGGGATTTCATTTAAGGTCTTGAAACCCTCCTTCAATTTCTGAGCGATCATTGGTTGCTGAGAAATCGATAATCAAAGACAAATGGATCCTTTCCTTTTGACGACCGATATCTCGGCGAGAAGTGAACGTATTGAGGTCAAATAAAAAAATAAATTGAAGCTGAATTAACAAAGTATCACATCATTATAACGATTATGCAAAAAATAAATTTCCACGCTCGTAGACAAGAAAAAAAAAGTTGTAAAATTGAGAATTTTTTCGTCGCTGATATTTCAATTATTACTCGAAAACCACTGAAATTTAAATTTTTTGAAGTTCTAATCCAAAAACTAGACCTTGGAGCTACAATTTTTTTTTTTTTAATTCCTTGTACGACCATTCCTCTCAAAGTTACGGCATGTTGAAAATTGCCGAAAATTTGGAATTTTTTTTGATCCTTTAATTTTTTCCAGTAGTGTATGATAGAGGGAGTTAAAACAGCTGAATTTCTTTTAGAAAAACTGATGAAATTCCGACAGAATGAATGCACTTCCTACTACATCTATAAGAACAGAGCTGAGCATTGTTTTGCATTGTTGCCGCGCTACGAAAGCCCAGCGAAAGTTTCTCATTATATTACATGATATGTAGTAGTGTAGAAAGACGCGTCTGCTGTCGGTGAACTAGATTATCGGCCCAGGTGGGTCGCTAGGGGGGAGGCTGAGCAAATGTTAAGCTTCCAGGAATATCAGCGCAGTTGGCTTGGGTCCATGTTGCTCTTTTTCGCCTCTATCCAAGAATTCTATGTCTTCTCTGTCTCTTCTCGCGAAGGACTCGGCTATCAGACGGGCGACGTCCTGGTGCTGAAGACCTTCAACCGGGTGCCGTCCACCTGCAGGATGAGTTGAACCCACTTCCAGTCCGCCGGCGGAATAGGCTGCACCATCTCCTGGAATACAAGGTGATTATGATCGTTTGAAATTTTCATCAAGAAGAGGTAATTGTAGGCACGAGAAAGGGGAGTTTGTTTTTAGTGCCGTTTCACATGGAGCGTATCATCAGCGCTGACCATTCGGACGAATAACCAAGTACCATGCAATAAATGTAGCATTTCACATGAAGTGCGGATGAGCGGAGCGGTTGATTCCATACGACGCGACGCCCATACGACGAGCCCTTGCTTCGGCGTATGTCGGTTAACGCACGAGCCATTATTGTTATGAGGGATTTCACATGATTCACTGAGGGTCAGTTGCGTACGAGCTTATATTGCTTTCTGTGTTGCCGATTGCCGGCAGATTAGGTTAGGTTAGTGCCGTTTCACATGGGGCGTATCATCAGCGCTGACTGTCAGCATAGGAATTCAGCGCTGATGATCCGTTTTAATGTCTTGACTTCACATGCAGCGGATCCTCCGTTGTCAGTTGTAACTTACTAACCTAATCTGCCGGCAATCGGCAATACAGAAAGCAATATAAGCTCGTACGCAACTGATCGTCAGTGAATCATGTGAAATCCCTCATAACAATAATGGCTCGTGCGTTAACTGACATACGCCGAGAGCAAGGGTCGTCGTATGGCCGTCGTATGGAATCAACCGCTCGATCATCCGCCCTTCATGTGAAATGCTACATTTATTGCATGGTACTTGGTATTCGTCCGGATGGTCAGCGCTGATGATACGCTCCATGTGAAACGGCACTTAGGTGACAACTGACAACGGAGGATCCGCCGCATGTGAAGACAACACATCGAAACGGATCATCAGCGCTGAATTCCTATGCTGACAGTCAGCGCTGATCATACGCTCCATGTGAAACGGCACTTACTTGCTAGTTTCTAAGTGCCGTTTCACATGGAGCGTATGATCAGCGCTGACTGTCAGCATAGGAATTCAGCGTTATTAGAAATAACGCTGATGGTGAAAACTATGTCTCAATCTGAATTCTGCGTAGAATACAGTGGCGTACTAATTTTTTTCGGGGTATGGTTTCGAAGATTCAACACAAAACCCATGTAAAAATGTAAAACCAATTTTATCGATTCGGATACGTCAAAATTTTGGCAGAACATATCATCCGAATATTTCAGGATCGAATTTAAAAAAAATTGGAAACATCTGAATCCGATCGCTGTTTTAATCTTGAAAATATTCGAACAATAAAATTTCAAATAGCCATAACTTGCAGACCATTTGCTTACGTAGTCCATTATCGAAGTCGACAGAGATTTGGTCCACACAATTCGTTCCAAAGTTTTTGTGACATAAAGAAATGTTTGATACTGATAGTCCGTTCAGAAAGTTTGAGCGCATTGTAGGCGTTTGTTTATTTATCTGAAGTTGGCAGTATTTGCTGTCATAACGTAAATAAGGTCAACGTTGCCGAATGTACCCGGACTCGTCCGAGTTATTAGAGAACTCTATGTTATATTGACAACATTGCGAATCAATCTGACAAAAAAAACAACACAACTTAAAATTTCACTATACACAGTGGAATATGCCAATTGTCATGGCCAACCGACGGCTCAACTTTTCGTGAACGGACTATAAATATCGTTATTGAGCAGTTTGAATGTGAAATTCGAGGCTGAATCTGATTTTATGACACTATGGGATTTCTCGCTTTGAAAATAATTAAAAATTATAGATCATCGTAACTCGAAAAACCTGAAAGTCTCAACCTCATTCTGCCACGAAAGTGAGAGTGTTCACGAGCATCCAATTAGAATTGTTTATGATGGATTCTTCTTCAGTAAGCTATACCTCTAGGCTCAAAATTCAAAACTTACAGACATTTCGGCAAAGTCTGTAAGCTCCTCCTCTAGGAAACAAGCATGCAAACGTATAACCCATAAATATAGGATAGTAGGAATAGAGTTGCTATCATTGAAATAAACGTGGTATCAGACCCGCCATATTACTACCACCTTAACGTCAAATTTGACAATCGTTGAATTACCGGAGGAATTATGATTCTTGCGCCTTTTCTAGTTGAATTGTGATTTTTTCGCTTACTAATATACAATGGGTTTGTTCAGAAGCACTCAACTGTTGGCATAAAGCAAAAATCAGTTGAGTTTCAGCGGATAAAAATTTTCTGAACGCTTCGCTGAGTGATTCCCAAATCTGACATATCATGATATTTATCCTTACCTTTTGATACCCAGTTGAGAATCTTTTTGTGATTGTACTTGCAGATTGTAAAATGAAGTGTATTGGAATAACCAAAATACTCCTTAATACACTTCAACTCACAGAATACAACAGTACTAACTTCAACTAAAAAACTCTAAACATAAACAATAAACAAATCACAAAATAGGTATATGCGCATGTCTCAGCGGTCAGATGAGTCACAAAGCGCAAAGTTTTACCGCTGCCAGAAATCGACATCTGCTGAGAAATATCGATTTGTCAGCGATTTTGCTGAACGCTATCGCTTCTCAACTTACTCAACCGTTGCCAACAGTTGAATGCTTCTGAAACGTACCCATTAAAATGGTATCGTGTGCTGTAAGGCTTTCTCAAGAAGAGAATAGACAGATAAGAAAAAAATTAGAGGAAAAAAATATCACAGGTAGGGATGAGTACTGAACAGATCCGCATTCGAAATCTGCAAGTCTTTCTTGGTTTTCTGATATCTTTCTATATACAGGGTGTCCCATTACTCGACGGTCAACCCGGAACCGGGTGAAAAGGCAAGTAATGCTGGTTGTCAGAAAAATATAAAAAAAATCTAAGTTGCATGATTTTAAAATAATGCGCATTTAAAAAAACACGCAAAATCCCACACCCTGTGACAGTCTTTCGCTCCTGTTGCCACAAATATCAACTTTTTCCAACTTTTTTCTTTGCTGTGTAACCTTGAAATGCTTGTCTAAACTGTTATCAAAATTTTGATACCAGCTGCTCCAGGTTTCATAAAATAGGGCTTACTTCTCAGAAAAAAATTCGAAATAAACAATTGCCTAGTTTTCAACTGACTGTATTGAAAAAAAATGTACTACGTAGGTTTGGCATGTTTTTCAAAAGTTGGCGCATTTAGTAAGGATTCCATAATAGTATAATACTTGTTTAATTGTAGCTGCCGTAGTTCAAATTTATTTTCGATTGCCTTTGAATACACTTTTTCGTTAACTGCTTCCCAGTAAAAAAGTCCAATGGATTCAAGTCCGGTGAACGGGCCGGCCACGAGATTCGACCAGAACGTCCGATCCATCTTCCGGGAAAAAATGTTACCAGAAAAAAAATTTTTCAGAGAAATTCTCCGGAAAAATTTTTCTGGAAAAATTATTTTCTCTGGAATTTTTTTTTCTGGTAACATTTTTCCCGGAAAATGGATCGGACGTTCTGGTCCAATCTCGTGGCCGGCCCGTTCACCGGACTTGAATCCATTTTACTGGGAAGCAGTTAACGAAAAAGTGTATTCAAAGGCAATCGAAAATAAATTTGAACTACGGCAGCTACAATTAAACAAGTATTATACTATTATGGAATCCTACTAAATGCGCCAACTTTTGAAAAAACATGCCAAACCTACGTAGTACATTTTTTTTTCAATACAGTCAGTTTGAAACTAGGCAATTGTTTATTTCGATTTTTTTTTCTGAGAAGTAAGCCCTATTTTTATGAAACCTGGAGCAGCTGGTATCGAAATTTTGATAACAGTTTAGACAAGCATTATTCAAGGTTACACAGCAAAGAAAAAAGTTGAAAAAAGTTGATATTTGTGGCAACAGGAGCGAAAAGACTGTCACAGGGTGTGGAATTTTGCGTGTTTTTTTAAATGCGCATTATTTTGCAATCATGCAACTTAGATTTTTTTCTATATTTTTCTGACAACCAGCATTACTTGCCTTTTCACCCGGTTCCGGGTTGACGTCGAGTAATGGGACACCCTGTATGTGTAAATTATGGCTTGAAGAAAAACAGTTTATTTGAAATTAACTTGACCTTATTTGAACAGGTATCGTAAGACCCAACACACGTCGTATTTTTTGAGTGAAATTTGCGAACTGAAATAACTGGCAATCTAATTCAACCCTGAACTTTCCGCCAAATTGGTCCCTGACTTAGCCCCGACCAGTGGTTCTCTTTTTCCTTACTCAATTGTATGTCATAGCTAATGATGGCTGATGAGCCAGCTAATGTAGAAACAGCATAAAAATATGAACTGCTAATCTACAGCAGTGCCACGAAACACGAATAGGAAAATCAGATTGAAACAGGGTCCAGGTTAGCAAAATAAAGACTATCATACATTTATATTGATAATCCTCGGTAAAGGATGCTTGGTGTTCGCTCCCCCCTCTATGCTATTCCGAGAATCGGTTTCGTTCTTTCTCACGGTCACCCTCAGGTTTCCTTCTTCATCCTGGACCACCCTTGCTGGTTCTCTTGGTGTTTCAACTGTCGAAAGTCTCTGCATGGACTGGTGTCTCCTCATTTCACCACCTTCAATCATCCCTGGTCGCTCTTCATGTCGAAGCTCCTCGACAACTTGTGAGCTAATTCTGTAACATAATCGCTGTTATGAAAATATGGTAATTTCTGCAGAATGGAGATGGAGGAGATGCGATGCTTGAAGTGTTGAATATTATAACGAAATGCAATTAACGCGTTAAACAATGAAAGCAGAGAATAATATTAATTGATTGAAATCAACCATATTGAATCCATACTTCGGAACTAATCCCGTTAATGCACAAAGAACAGCATGGTGGTAATATCAAACAGAGCATCTATAGATAGCTATTTCGCCCTATTTGGGGCTCATCAGTATGGAGGAGCTCAGTTTGAAAGGCATTCTAGGTTCCCTTATTTGAAGAAATGTTGCCTATTTCTGAGAATAACAGAAACAAAACGCGATCTCCTGGGATCCTTACGAAAACCTACCTCTGATGCATGAACCTTGAACGAAGTAGCGAGATGTTTATCCGTTTTCATATAAACGCTCGATTAATCGTTATAAATCAGACGTGGTGATAATAATAACAAATGAAAATTAACGCGTTAATAGGAACGCAGGTATAATATAAACAATTAAAGCAGAGAATAATATTGATTGAAATCAACCAATATTAAACCCATACTTCGGAATCTCGTCAACGCACAAAGAATATTTGTTGAATATTATTATTCGGGCTTCATACTATAGGGGGTGAATACCTACTCCCTCGAATTTAAAAATATAGATTTTCGGAATTTTGATGTATGTCTACTATTTTCTTGTTATATCAGCAATTATATTGTTTTCAAAGTGTCATTTGAGAAGTGGAGACATTAATTTTGATGCAGTTAATCTACGTACCTACAGCTTTAAATGGAAAAGTTCTAACTCTTTCTATCGAAATATGAGTTCTGTTATTTTTTGATTCGCATACTATAAGTTCAATGGCATGATGATATAATTCCGTAAAACGGAGAGTTTTAGAATTTTATTCAAATCATTTGGAAGAACTTGAGGACGTTATGTGTATTCTGCAACATATCCTTTTGGTACTACGTAAAACTCCCTTCAGGATATCGAAACAAAATATTTGATAGACCTGCATGACTACTGAATGCTAGATTGGATTGGTTTTACTGGTTTGCGTTACTGTCATACATGATAGAATGAGTTTTATTATCGCCAATATGTTGCATTGGCACAAAACGTCTTTGCGTTCCGTGCTTTCATACAAAGAGGCTGAACTTCTGAGAAAGAAGCTACTACAGGTTTACCCAAACGTCATCTTGAGGCTAGACAGTGTTTCAAAATGAGGAGTAAGACTATTATCAATTGCGAAATCAATGAGTTAGAAGTTGATCGAAAATATATCAATGGAATACATTTCAAGTAATTAAAAGCTGAGGAATTCTGTGCTCTTCTCAGATTCTCGTTGGCAAACTGTATTTCCACATTCATTAATTCCCACTCATGTGGGAAGCTTTTTTCATCTTCCTGTCAAAATCATTATTATCAAAGTATCCTCTTACAGTTCCGATTTGCTGAAGTTCTGTTTGTTGTTTCGAATAAGTATTGTATTATAACTTTTCGATTCTGTGGATGACATTAAATGAAGCTGAAACGTTGCTTTTTCCTTATTTTCCTATTATTCGATATCTTCAATTTCGGATGTAGTTGGCTACAAAAGGTGGAATCGAATGGTTTGTGGTTATTCAATTCAACATTTGTTAGTTAGTTTTTCCACAAATTCAACCTTAGCTATTCTTCAACCGAGTCAGATAAGGCACTTGAATCTCCCGATCAAGATTATAAAATGCTATCGAGTGTGCCGAAAAATAATTAGTAATAATTGGAGTACAGTTTCCTCGTAACAAAACTGTTCCCTTCGATAAGTTTCTGAATGATACAGATTATGCTTAACAAAGTTGTTCGAGATATTCAGAGAGAATGATTTAATCCACTGAAAGTTTCAGTTCGTTAAGAAGGATATCCTGATTCCAGACAATGAAAAGCAATCTAACCGTTCGAGACCATTTTCGGTTGAATATTCGCAAACTGCCATTATTAATGGCGTAGAATGATAGTACTCTTTATTTTATAAGATAAGAATAAGCACCTTAAAATATTAAATTCAAAATTTTTTTCGACTGCCTCAAGCCTTATGCAACATTTACACTTCGACATTCTGAATTCCATTCAAAATATGAAATACCCAAATTCCATTTCACCTTATATAAAAAAACAATAAAAAGTCCTAACAAATTTAGTTATTTAGCAGAATAATTTGCCATTTCATTTATTCAATGGTTTTAGGCGTCTGACAGTTTTTGAGAAAATGATTCAGTATACAACAAGTATTAGAATTTGTTATCTCGAAAAAGTACCAACAGAAAATAGTACTGATCATTGAGAAAGTAACTTAAAAAACAAGTCCGAAAAATAGATTATTTTTGGACAAATAGACAAAATTATAGGACGAGATGTAGCCGATTGCACCGTTATCGTTTTAATCGTCCGTTAAGTAATAGTAGGAGAGCTGGCACGAATTTTTGGGTAGGTATTTGAGCAAGCTGAAAACTTGTCAGATGCCTCTCCTATTATATCCCAACTCGGGATTGCAGATCTGGCTGTGAGTAGCGGGGCTAAATCAACCCCTACATTTTTAATGGCCTGGCAGGTAGAAAGCCCTACCGAAATGATCTGTCTTTTTGGGAATCTTATTTTTTAGTTATAAGTAACACTCCATTAAAATTTCAAGCTGCTTCAAAAACATTTTTATAATTTTTTGCAAAATATTTTTGCACGCTTCTGGCAATGTTAAAACCCCGATTAAACTATTTGGCAGCTTGAAATTTTAATGGAGTGTTACTTATAACTAAAAATAAGATTCCCAAAAAGACAGATCATTTCGGTAGGGCTTTCTACCTGCCAGGCCATTAAAAAATAGGGGTTGATTTAGCCCCGCTACTCACCACCAGATCTGCAATCCCGAGTTGGGATATAATAGGAGAGGCATCTGTCAAGTTTTCAGCTTGCCTCAAATACCTACCCAAAAATTCGTTTTTCAAAAATTTTCATGAATTTACACGAATTGAAAAACTCGATGAATGATGAGATATCGACATTGACATAAATAAAACAAAATAAGATGACCAAAGCCTTCTTTGAAAATTCTAACACATCATTCTGAAGCGAAATATATCAACTAGTGTCCACAACATGTAGTCTTTATGCATCCTACCTTAGAACATGTACAGACAGAATTCCTCTCCATTCATCACCAAGAAAACATTTCAGCGTTACAGTAAGGATAAATAATATTATTATTCGTTGTATAAATAATGATGCAGCTTTCTGAGAACCATCAATAACCAGTGGAGCATTCAGTACTTATTCATGGGAAGATTAATTGTAAGGACAACCATTTGATGGATGTATTATGTGAACTTTCAAGCTAGGCCTGTCGGGGAAGATCACTCCGATTATGCTGTCAGTTGCGATGTGAAAATTTTACGGATACAGATCCGAGAGGTGGTAAAGTTGGGAACTAATAAGTTTCCAACTTGTGACAACATGACCCGCAATATGAATTATAATGGAAAATCCGTTTAGGGATGGAAAACATCGGCAACAGAGAAATTTCCAGTCTTCACAACAAGAAATTATGATAATGTAGTCCAGTAACATGGCTTTTTCTACTGGATAAACATAGAGTGAAGATGCCTAATTTTGGATACTGCACTACTGGAAAAAATTAAAGGATCAAAAAAACATTCAAAATTTTCGGCAATTCTCAACATGCCGTAACTTTGAGAGGAATGGTCGTACAAGGAATTAAAAAAGGAAATTGTAGCTTCAAGTGTCTAGTTTTTGGATTAGAACTTCGAAAATTTTAAGTTTCAGTGGTTTTCGAGTAATGATAGAAAAATCAGCAACAAAAAAATTCTCAAAATTTTACCACTTTTTTTCTTGTCTTCGTAGACAATTTCCACGCTCGTGCGTGGAAATTTTATTTTTTCAAAATCGTTATAATGATGGGATACTTTGTTAATTCAGCTTAAATTTATTTTTCAATGACCTCAATACGTCCACTTCTCGCCGAGATATCGGTCTTCAAATGGAAAAGGATCCATTTGTCGTTGATTATCGATTTCTCAGCAACCAATGATCGCACACAAAATTGAAGGAGGGTTTCGGGACCTTAAATGAACTGCCATTAATGAAAAATCATTGCTTATTCATAGAATTTTTTTTTCTTCATGTCGCATCAATATAAACATTTAACAAAAAAAGGGCTTTTGGCGGTTTCTTGGAAAATCTACCGCTGGATCGAAGCTGGATCTTGTTGAAGAAACCAAAAATGTTAAGTGTGACTTTCACAGTTCAATATGTTGATAAAAACCTTACGAAGAGCCAACTCAATCCAGCGAGCCGTTTTTTTGTTTGACTCGATAGAATTTTTGAAAAAAAATAAGGATCACGTTTTCTGCTCTGAGAAGCTCATAATCTTTAAAAAAGGCAAAAAAGAATTTTCTCGAGCTTTTTCCACATTTGAATTGCAGATAGTACATAAATTTCAAAAAAAGAAAAATAAAATAAACTAACAAATGAAATTTTTATTAATTTAATAAGGTGTATTGCCACCCCTGTTTTCAATAACAGCTCTCATTTGAAGACCGATATCACGGCGAGAGGTGGACGTATTGAGGTCAATAAAAAATAAATTAAAGCTGAATTAACAAAGTATCCTATCATTATAACGATCATGCAAAAATAAAATTTCCACGCTCGTAGACAAGAAAAAAAAGGTAAAATTTTGAGAATTTTTTTGTTGCTGATTTTTCTATCATTACTCGAAAACCACTAGAACTTAAAATTTTTGAAGTTCTAATCCAAAAACTAGACACTTGGAGCTACAATTTCCTCTTTTTAAATTCCTTGTACGACCATTCCTCTCAAAGTTACGGCATGTTGAAAATTGCCGAAAAATTTGGAATTTTTTTTTGATCCTTTAATTTTTTCAGTAGTGTATTTTGATTGGTATTTTTCTGCTAGTGATATTTATGTTTTTTTTTGATACTTTTTTCCTGCCTCAAAAATGACAATATATCAAACAAACTGAACTATTTATTTCTCACCCAAACGATGTGAGGTTGCCAGTTTTCGTCATTTCAAAACTGGGTTTCTATATTGGATACCCTATCCAAAATAAGGAACCTATTGTCCTTGAAATTGCAAACATCAATTTTTTCCCAAGTGACGTTAATGGCATTTTCTATGTTTTCCGTATTCCATTTTTTGAAAATCAGTACTTTTTTATGATGCATTTCAAATTAAAAAAAATAGAAATCAGCACCGAGTTCCAAATTTTGGATATCCAATTATGGGCTACCTTCCCTATTAAAATTTGGGCAACTTTATATTTTAGGTTCTGTGGTTAAATTAGAATAGATCCTTGGCATAAATGTTTGAATAGGAACTGTACCGATTATGGAATACTTAAGGGAATTCGTTCATTTTTTTGCATTAGTAAAGGTACATTAATAATGAGTGAACTTATGAACAGAAAATATATTTTTCTTCAATACAGGAATGAATCAAACATGAAACATAAAATAAAAACAGAAATAACAACTCAAATTTGAACTCTCAAAATTCCATATTAGGAGCATAGTGCTCCCAAAATGGAATAGGTATGTTTCTATCATGAAACGCTTATATTTCTATCAAAAACTAAACAAATAATCACAGATTCATTAATTAATCAGTTATGAGTCCACCAGCAGCACACTTCACTTGATCTTTCGTTCTTTTTTAGGTCCTCCTTCAGTCCGGTGCAAGCGAGGCATCGAAACTGTTTCTTAGGGTTTCCTGCATATTTTGAATGGGCCCATTCGCGGCGTCCTTGGCACTTTACCCATTCGCCCAGACCCGCACTCTCGGACTATAATTTATTGCAATACAGACACTCAGACATACAGGTATTCCAAATTAGGAACAACAACAAAGAGTACATAAAATGGCTGTAATCTTAAAATTACAAAAGCTTTCGACAAAAAGCGATCGGCACTTTATTAAAAACATGTACTTCAGTGTGTTCAAATTATGCGGATGTTTATAAAACTTACCTTGTAAAAATTGGGACTCTTTCTTTTGGAGACAACTGATATATCGAAAACAGCCGAACACACAATGACCTGCGTACAACGGATAAACAAGAACACTGAATGCTGACACCGGGGTTACAGTATGTAGTGAACAGGCAGAGGCATTTCGATTTTCGAAGTGCAAATTATTGATGGCAGCATGCCGTTACTGAAAAACGATGGTATTCCAAATTAGGCATATATTCCATATTAGGTACCTTTCCCCTAATGGTTGAGCTCATTGTAGAGGAATTAAACTTATGCTTTACCAAATTTTAATATTCACATCCACTACTTATCTATTTTTTAAAGTTACAGTTTGAGCAATAAAACACTATGTACTACATGCAAACGTTAAATATTAAATTCCCATCTAGTGATGACATATTAGACTACATAGTTTAAAGTTTACAGGGGATGAATTTAGATCAAAAACATTTTTTTTCCGCATTCAATGCCAGAAAACTCCTGGTAGAATTCGGGGTGATGCAGTATCCAAAATTGGACAACTGTCAAAATTATAGGCGACTTTCCTCCACTATATTTTCCGCAAATCATTTTAAATTTTACTGGAATGTATTAATTTCGAAAAATTCAAGAATGATTATAATCACAAATTTCCCTTGCTTCGAAATTCGTGATGAAAGTACTTGGGTTACTGTTGGAGAAACCTCGTACATTATTTTTTGTCGCGATTCATTGGTATCAGGGATATGTATTGTACATCCTCCCTCCACAAATATGACAAATTTTTTTCAATCATGTAAGGACATTTCGCCTGCTTTCACCTTAATCTAATCGCTTAATCGCTGTATCGCTCGTTGTTAGAATTTGCAGTTATTCTAACTATACAGGGTGTCCGGTAAACCTTGTACAATATTGAAACTGGTGATAGTCCAGGTCTTGACTGTTCAGAATATCAAAATTTCACCTTAGTAAAAATATCACCATTTTCGAGATAATGGGCATTTTCTAAATATCTAGAAAATCACTACCTCACCTCCGTTTTTTGAGTGCTATGTCTACAAATTGAGACTAATTCAAAAATCTTTGTTGCTGAAGATTAATGATGAGTGATGCTTTCAGACGTACAAAACAATTTTTCAGAACTTGATACATTTTTCAAGAAATCAAGAAACGAAGGTGAGGTAGCGATTTTCTAGATATTAAGAAAATGCCCATTATCTCGAAAATGGTGATATTTTTTTTGAGGTGAAATTATGATATTCTAAACAGTCATGACCTGGTCTATCACCAGTATCAATATTGTACAAGGTTTACGGACACCCTGTATACAGATTTCAAGCTATAGTTTACCGTGACGTACTTATAAAGTGAACGTGCTGTTTTGCTGTGCACAAAGAACTCTTTTGTGCTCTACTCAGGAGTCAGGACTCTATTCAAACTTTGGAACCCAAACTAGCAGGTAAGGTTTCTGGTACCACCGCTTATCATTTAATACAGTCCACTTTTCTGTTTCTCTCCCCCAATTCAGATCTACAGTTTCGCTAACAATTAATTAATTGTATTAAAGTTGAATTGTCGAACCTGACGCTCATGAATTCAACTACTGTTTTTATCGAAAGAAGAATGATGAAAGATGATAAAATGCTCCATAAGAACAACATATCGCAAAGAAATCGACATCTTATAAATGGCTAATTATTCATCAGATAAAACAATTTTCCAATAAGAGGTGTTATTTCGAATAGCCCACTATTTCGGTAGATGTCACATTTGAAGCTGTCATTTTTGACATTTGACAAGTAGAAACTCCGCCATTCATAAAAATGGAACGATACTCGCTTCAAGAACGCATTGAAATTATTAAAATTCACTATAAAAAAGGTGAAAATTTGGCAGAGACGGTTTCTAAATTTCTATCATTGTCGTGAAGCACCTTGTCGGACCGCAATAAAGAAATTGGTGGAAAAATTTGAGCTGTTGGGACAAGCCATTGATTCGTAATAAGAAACCTTCTTCATGAAAATAAAATGAAGAATCATTCAATAAAAATTGACTCAACCTGCGAAGAATCATAGTCAAAAATTTTAATCACCATTATATGCTTGAATTACCTCAAGGTTACAGGAATAAAAAAGGCAATACTCGCAATAGACTTGCTTGATAAAGCCAAAAATGTATAAAACTTTATAATTTAATATAATAGGGATCAAATTATACTCTTTTCAAGAAGATTAATTTGAAGAAATTGATAATAGGGAAAGTGAGGTAATACGATCCCTAAGGGTCAAATGATCCCCGCCGTAAATCAGAAACAGCTTGTACCATCTATCTTATAAAACTTTATAATTTAATATAATAGGGATCAAAAATATACTCTTTGCAAGAAGATTAATTTGAAGAAATTGATAATACCTATGTCTGCAATTCTTGGGAAAAATGGCAGTCCCAAGAACTTCATCAGAAATATCCACAGTCGTAGTTGAACATCATGTTATCGATGATTGAAATTTGATGATCCCATGAAACCTTCAGCAAACAGGGTAGAAATAAATAATCATCCAATAAAGATTGACTTAACCTACGAAGCCACATAGTCGAAAAAATTCATTACCATTATCTGCTTGAATTCCCTCAAGGTTAGAAGAATAGAAAAAGTCCATACTCGCAAATAGGCTTGCCCACATCTCGATAAAGCCAAGAGGTGTATACAACGTTGGTTCAGGCAGGTTCATGACACCTATACGTGCATTGTTTTTTAGCAGGAGCATTATCCGAATTCATCAGGTGTAAATGAGTAACCTCAGAGATTGCTTCTCGGATAAGCGCAACAACAATAATTGTCTTAGCGATATACCCTCGCTAATAATACACACCGTAAAGCTTGGGAATGACAGTAACAATTACGAGGGTTGCTTTTTATATTTTGCGAGAGAAGAATAAAAGTCTCCAAACTTCAAGTTGTATTGCGCCAATACATTGCATTGATATGATATGTTCTCAATAGTTTCTGTGGCCGATCCACATATCCTACAGATATCTCATTTTTCCTTACTGATCTTGGGCAGGTCTTAATTCATTTTTGGACCACGATTGAGCTTATAGAGCAGGCATAGGCAACTTTTTTTTTGTAAGAGGCCAAATAGAAAAATGTTTCGTAGACTACGGGCCAAATTCAATTTCTAACAGTAATAAAATGAATTCAACAAAATTTGAATAAACCTTATATGTTCCTTACAATGAAGAAATGAAAAAAACTTAAACTGATATACCTAATTCCACAAAAAAAACTCTGTGACACATCAGTCAGGAGTTCTTAACTAATGAGAAGCCTGAGATTGCGTTTTTTTCGCAAGAGTTTTAATATTAGGTTAGCTTTAGCGCAAGCAAGTCTTCTGAACCACTGCGCGAATGAAGATGGTTAACTGTGCTGTATCAATAAAGTCATTGCTTTCATTCAATGCTAAGGAAAAGCAACAGATTTTTTCAACACTTTTCCAAAAGCGACTTCTATAATTACAGCTATTGCATCTATTTGTCTTTTGACTGTGCTTCTTGATAGACTTACTTCTACAAACGTTTTCTTTCATCCGCATACAAAGTATCCGCGAGTTCTATCAAGCCCTCTTCCATAAATTCACCTTCTGAAAATGGCTTCGAGTATTCTGTTTTTTTCTTACTAACGATATAAATTGCCGGAACGATATCTTCAGCTTCTTCATTACTTTTTTACAAAGATATTCTGTGTCCAAATAAATTCTTTTTCAACTTCTCTATACTTTTATTTCTTTATTGTCCAGTTCAACTTCCGAATGTTTGCAAATGTCTGTAGTATAATGTCTTCTTAAATTATCTTCTTCCGTAATTGCTACGGTCTCATTACATACTCGAAGAGCTAATTTGGAGGTTTGTCGTGTGTGAAAAAATTTGTTGGCGGGTCGAGAAAATTCTATTCGCGCATGTGGCCCGCGAGCCGTAGGTTGCCCATGCCTGTTATAGAGCCTTCTTTTTCGAAGGTGCTAACCTCAGAGTAAGAAATAAACCGTTGGTAAAATAGGACGGATTCTGTTAACTTCAGAATCGTGATATTCTTCTCCTTACCACGGCTGCAATAAGAGTGTGTTCTGCACACAGTACTCTCTTTCTTGTAGCAAATTTATTGCCCTTTCCGAATATATGGTCAATTTGATGAGACTACAAGGAAAACTGAATAATGTTTATTTCAGATAAATTTTTCGTGAAAACAAGAAATGTTAAATTGAAGAATAACCATCAACATTTCACCATGTGTTATATGATATTTTTTGTTGCAAATCACTTGTATAATCACCCACCGGAGTTTGCCCACTTTGAAAGTAGACACCCTGTATAACGAATCGAGAATTGTACGATATGGGTGTATCGAGATGGGCTAAGCACAAATTCCAAGTAAAACAGTATCCAGTGTTTTCAGAAAACTGGCCAATGCAGAACAGTCTCTTCTTGATACACAACAGTTTGATTGCAAGATATTTTTTCCCTGAAAAGGGGAAAACCAAACGTCTATTCATCGGTTCAAACAACTGCTTTTTCGAGTACTCAAAAAATCGATTTATGAATCATTCTCCCTATAGAATTGGCACCGAACGACTTATTTTTTCTCTCCCGTAAAGAATAAACTGAAAGGTTACGTTTTTTGACACCTTAAGAAGTGGTGAATGCGTTCAGAATGCATTGTTTGGGTAAACTTACTTGTTTCCACCCTTGGTTCAAACACATACATAAGTGGAAACATTTGTTGGGGAATATTATGATATACAAAAGAGCAATTTTTCATTTCTCTAATGCGAAATATAAACAGCAACCCTCGTATACCTTCGCTAATAATATACCGTAAAGCTTGGGAATGACAGTAACAATTATTGAACAATTCTCCATTCTTTTGCACCTCGTAGGAATCGTACGTGGTCTGCTGTTATTTTCAAGGGGTTTCTTTGAACTAGCGTTTCTCCAGACAAAACTGAAATATGTCTACAATAAATAACGTGTGTTAGAAGCCTTTACAATACTGCGGTAATAATGTACCCGCATAGTTCTTCAGTTGTCTGGATTTTACGTATCATATAGGCAAAATCATCTTTGTGCTTCCGGTATTATCTTTCGTAAGAATATATTATGTTTTCTGCGAATGAATATTCGAGGATCGATTGAAAGAGTCTTATAAAATATTCTGTCTTTTGTTAGCCAGGTAACATTCCAAGAAGTTGAATGAATACGAAATGGTAATCCTTAGGTTTTCCTTCTAGAAATGAAGTCAGATTTCTATGCGTAGTATTTTCTTCTCAATTTTGGCATATCAGCTCAAGTTTCTTAGATTAAGTGAGTATATTCTATCAGAAATAATTTTGCATGTTTCCTTAGGTAACAAAAAATTGTATTGTGAATAATATCATAAGATGATTTTGCCTTTTGTTTTTATTGGGAAAACGAAAAATTTGAAGTTTAATATCCTGAGATGCATGAATCATATTTATGAATTTTTTCTTCAGTTATATACAGGCTCAAAGATTCACATTGGAAACATACGATATAAAAAACCTCAGACAGAGAATATTTCCGTCCTGTTGAGCTCTTGTATATTCGCAAAATTCACGTGCTATGTAACTAATTAATTCAGTTGTGGGATTGCAATAATGTAGTGTTGTCTCTATCATCGTTGGGAGTGGCTTAATTCAAGCAGTATAGTAGGCAGCCTGACATATTTAATGATTCGATTCGCGTACTGAATGCTCCCTACCATATTGCCACAACCAACGTTAAGAAAGAGACATCACTACAATATTGCAATCGGACACTGGATTCAGACAGTTACATTACGGGAATCTCTTGAATATACAACTGTTCAAAAGACGGCAAAATATAGATATATAATATATAGATTCTTGAAGCCATTTCAAGAAAAAATTCATATGTCACGTACGCCGAAACCTGCTTGCTTTTGAGATGTAGAATGATAAGTTACGAACAAGAAAAACCTTCGAAATTTTCACCACATCATAATGCATTTTCCAATGCATGAAGAACTCAATAGTCTTTCTTAGTAAATTTATAGCACTTCAAACTAAGGTGAAATGATTGATTATTTTATAGGCTGTTAGAAGAAGGGGTGATGATGATAGGGACCATTGAATTTCGATTCAGTTGTGAATACCTATATCGTTTTGCCCAAATGTCTGTAATTTTAGAATTTTGAGCCGAATATGGTCTCAAACTATAGGGTTAGACTCCTTGATGACGAATTCGTAGTCAAACTCAATTCTGTTCGTGGGGCCGTCCGTTAGCACAATAACTTTCGGAAGGATTGTCCTAGAGACTTGAAATTTTCAGAATAAGTTCGGGTCTCAAATGACTCGGCTAAGTTCGTTCACCAGCCAAATCGTACAGGTGTTCCATAAAATTTGGCCATTCAAATTTTTGCACCTCAATTTCTCAGAAAAAACAAAACCAATCGAAATGAAATGTTACGGCCTGATGCATGATGCTCATAACAAGCCTCATTCAAAATTTGTGGCCATAGTCTAAACAGACCATAGAAAATTCAATTGGAATACTGAAAAGAAGAAACTTTATATTTCCATCAAAAGATATTCGATTCGAGTGAAATTCATTTTGTGAATGGAGATCGATATACTGAATGTTTATTTGAAACTTCGTCACAATAGTGTTAGCAGAACAATAGAAATTTCAATTGGAATATTGAAAAGAAGATCTTTATATTTCCATAACAGGATATCCGATCGAAGTGAATTTATTTTGTGAATGTACTGAATTTTCATGCAAAATATTGTGGCCATAGTATTAACATAACCATAGAAAATTCAATGAAATATTGAAAGAAGCATATTCATATTTCCATAACAGGATATCCGATTCGGGTGGAATTTATTTTGTGAATCAAAACTGATATATCGATGTTCCTGAAGAATTTCAAAAGGATTCATCATCAAAATCACGGAAATTAGTTTTGAAAAATATTTATATAGGTATTTCATTTTTTTTTAAATTTCCAGAATATAATTCCGATTGTTCTGAGATTTTGCATTCATATATTTGGTATCAATCTTAAATCCCATATGAAATTCTGAGGTAATAGTCTTATTGCTTCACCTTCAAAGAACGAGCTCCTGCTCAGGGCTTTTCTTGATTTTTTTCTTTTAAGTCTCACTGCATGAAACAAACAATGGCAAACGAGGATTTTTCATCAAAACACATTGCAGTTAAAAAGAGGTGAATATGAGTAGAAGGTAGTATTTTACTATGTTTGTCTTATTCTTTATTTCATTAATCAGTTAAATAACCATTAGGTGGACGCGACTTATTTTTTACAAAATTCCTATTGATTTCAGTTTATTGAAGCTATGAATTTATTTCGTTTCAGAAACTATCTAATTACCTTCTTCATTCATCTAAGGTCATCTTTGAACTTATTATCATATTTCGGAGCGATTCATCAAAGATTGTGAGAAACTTTCCGTTTATAGCCCATGCTTCTTTCGAAAATTGTAAATAATAGCATTGAGTTTGAATAGTAGATACTCAATGATAATAATAGCTCAGTTTTGGTCTTGACAATGGTTAAGCTGTAGCATTGTTTGAAACAATGGCTGTAGTCCAGAAAACCCCGTTCTGCATCTTCAAATTCACCGTATTATCTTGTTCATTGACCTACAGACTCATCTGAGAGACCCCAAGAGCAAACATAGAACATCTCTCACATAAATATCAATTACATTTCTAAGACCGTCGTACCTATTTCGCTTTGGCTATTTGCATGTCCCTAATCAGTCCTAGGTTCGTGTAAAACGGCATTAATAGTATAGCTGTGGTATTCGAGAACAGTGTTCGAGAAATTAATAGTTCTATGAACTCATTATTTAAGGGTCGGGTCAGGTCCCTTGGTGTACGTTAGGATTAAACGTCTTGTTGGTTCCGACCGTTTAAGGTGGGAAATGTCGAGCTTGAAGATGATATCTTTCAAAATGAAAGAGTGATAATGCTATAATTCGTATTACCAGGCGAACACGTACCGGAAACCAAGTAGTAAACGAATTCCTTCATTCTGGTGATTTCAGGAAAATTTCCTTTCATACGACATTTCTTCCTCTTTTCACCGTAAGAAGATGATTCACTGAATAAACATGAAAAACTGCATGAAAGAATAATTTCGCAGCACAATCATTATCAATTAATTTATTATTCATAATAATAAATCACATTATTGGAATTATAATTGATGGTATGGTATAGTTTTAATAAGGACATCCAACATTCATTTCCGAACATGTTTTAATGTTTGATGATCATAGATATAGCATAGAAATATACTATAACATTATAGTATATTTCTAATAAATATATTCTCGCAGGGATTATTCCACAATATTATCAGATATTTTAATTTTTTTGGAAGAAGGATATTTTAACATTTTGTTGTATTACTTTGAGTTAGACGCTTTGAATTCACATTCACAGTTGTACAAAAATACTGAAATATTGTTTGTATTGTATATAAAATTCGTTTTTGCAGAACTCAATCGAGATAATTTAGATCAACACTCTCACGAGCCATTGAAAACAAATTCATATCATACGAATACAAAAATAACTTTGCATTTCCCATTGACAGAATTCGAAAATAAATTTTCATAAAAATATCGCAAATTTTTCCTCGAGTTGGGAATACAGAGCGCGAACTTGGGTCACGAATCGATTTTTGGCCGCCGACTACCTACTTGAGGACCGTCGCGAGAAATTTGTCGGGCACATGCCCCAGGAATCATTCACGCGTCAAACGACTAGCTTCCTTGCTGCTCTTCGCTTCGCGCCTCCTAGGTGAGCGTCTATCCATTGTTGAATGCAAACCTCTCCGGCGGAAAACGACTCGTCCTTCCCCGCTTCGCTTCGTTCAAGTGCGCGTCTAAATTGCCCCCGCGTCTAACGATTCGGCATCTTTGCTTTGCGTTCCGCTAAGTGAGCATCTATCTATTTGATTCATTGTAAACCTCTCCGGCGGCAAACAGCGCTTCGTCTCGCTCGCTCCTTTTCGCCCAAGCGAGCGTCAACCTTCAAGGTCGAACCACACATTTCCGTAACGTGACGGCAACGTTGCTGTCAGCGCTACACTCTCTTCAGTGTGAAGCGTTATGAATTTTCACCATCTATACAACAACGTACGGTGTCGTCGTGTCAAAGGTTTTTCAGACATTGCTGGATCCGCTCTATGGGCTTTTTCAATTTGGCCGTGAATGTTGTTGTCTTACGAAATGAATTGCTGCTCTGAAGATCTTGTTTTTTTGGACGAGGAAGAAGGAAAAGAAGACACTGGGTACATCCCATTTGACATTTGTCAAAATTGATATATTCTCATGACCGCAGTGCACCGTGATGGCATAGTATCACTGATCGGACATGTTTTGTCTTTTCCCTTTGCTTCAAATAGATTATTGTATTTTCCGATATATTCTTCACATCGAATGTCACTCTACGGTATGTCACGTCACTGAAGTGGGTGGATCTACCTTAAAGGTCAATCCACACTTTTTTCTGGACGTGAAGGCAACATTGCTGTCAGTGCTGCACTCCCCTCAGTGTAATCTGTTATGAATTGTTCTCCATCCAGACAGTAACGTACAGAGTCGTCCGTGTCAGTGTTTTTGTTCCGAAATTGCTGGCTCATAGGAGCTTTTTCAGTTTGGATCTGGTATCTGACGTGAATGTTATTGTCTCGTGAAATGAATTGCTGCTCTGAAGATCTTGTTTTTGGACAAGGAAGAAGAAAATAAAAGAAGACTGGTACATCCCATATGACATTGTCAAAATTGAAATATTCTCTCCATGACAACTGTGCCCCGTTATCGCCGAAATATGAATGCATCGGACATATTTGAATACGCTCCATCTTTTTTCCTTCGATTCATATAATACACTTGTATTTTCCGATTATATTTTATCAATGGATGTCAGTCTACGGTACGTCACGTCACTGAATTTTGTGGACCGACCTCCTTCAAACACTTCAGTATCACAAATACAGGGGAAATTTTCTATCCCTTAATAAAACCTAAGCCACCGAATATACAACACGCCATACCGTTTAGAATCTCACACTCGGAGGATGTTTTACTTTTTCCTCTGAGATCTTAGACCCTGCCCTCTGTCTGGCTCTCTAATTACAGCCGCAATCGAGATTCCAATTTTTAATATGAGGAGCAATGATATATTTCTCTGGACATCTATGATACCGATACTGGTACTAGCAATGATATACTTTCGCAGTTACCAGCATACGATATGCTAATCTGCGTACAACTCGCTGCTCCTCTCATGAAGTAAATTCATTGATAAACATGTTTCATTGTGCTGCAGCAACAGGATTTAAACGTGGACTTTCCAAGTTGCTCTGAAAAAGTATCGACTGGATAATGTGGCAGTGCCGGATTGATCCTTTGCTACATCTACAGCAGGGAAAGTCATTTTTGTAACGTGCTCCAGAAGTTCTTCTGATGACAATACAACGTGTATTTAAGGTATTTTGTGTTTGTAAGCTCGAAATGGGTAAATTGGAACGACAATGCTTCTGAAATGAATGATAATCCTTATCTGAAATATATTCTGTCGAATCGGACAAATTAAAATTCAAAGATGGGGAGATTATAAAAACTATATTCCAACAATTTCCGCATTAATAATTTCATTGAATATTGAAAATCATGAGGCAAAACACTAATCAATAACGTAAAGTTTTGGAGCTACTACTAGACGTCCTGCTGTTTTAACGTTTTGAACATCTTCATTTCGAGCTTCTTCTTCCATTTCATTCTGCTTCTTTCCTTCTTTGACTTCCTCTTGCGTTTCTTCTTCCTTCTTGTACTGTCCACAATTTCCTTCTGAGTGGCTTTGGGAACATATTCTGCACTTATATTGAAATCATAGACAAACTAAAAAATTAGATGAGCCACTCGTATATTCCGCGCCATCTGTCGGAGGAGGAGACTAATACACAAAAAATTATTTTCAATTTGATAGTTAGATGTCGTTGCATTCTGGAAATCCTATCGAGAAATACAGTAAGTATGTAAATCATTATTATCAAAAAATCTTTGAATTGTCAACTGACACAAGGAGTGGTATAATAACTTTCGATATGCCTGCAGGAGTGAAGTATTATTGGATGTGAAAATCGAGATGCAAGAAGTTAATTATACAATTTATATTCTGTTCCATAAGAATTAAGATACTCGTATTTTTCAAAAAGCTTTTCATGTATTGATAAGTTTAGTAGGTAAATACTCATATTTTGTATTATTGATTCATTATTGTTAGTTTTTGAAATTGTTTTCAATGCAATTATTAGTTATTGATTGGATATTTATGAAATAAATCTGTATTTTCAATTGGTGATACTATTTCAGTTAATAAATTTTTATTCTATCCAGAATTTGATTATTGATCCTCATTTCTCGATTCCAAAAGAAATCAGATGAAAGTTCGTTGCAGGTATTATTTTCATGAAATAAATTTCCCCTCCTCTTGATACTTGCAACGAATCCATTTCTGATTTCCTTATGGAAATTGAATTTCAAAAAACTTTTTGCCTCTTGAGTGTACCTACCTATTCAAAAGGTGCACTACAGAATTCTTTTTGAGGCAGCTTTACGATACAGGTTCCTTTTTCAATTGAGCTTTTTTCACGAATTAGTATGTTGTACCAAAACAGATGGCGTTTAAGCTTGTTCTACTACTAGTGTCTCATCTATTCTCCGTTTAGTTAGTCTATGATTGAAATCGTCCTCTTCACAATGGGGTTGTAGTTCAGCAGCCTTCTCATCATCTATATCAATGGATGGTTTATATTTTCTTGTAGTAGTCATCATTGAAGAGAGCTTGCTTTCGTCTGTCATGAGCTTCTGAGTCAAAATCTCCGTCATATCCTCATCATCGAAGGTTATTTCTTGATTTCCTGGTATTTCCTTTAGTTTCTCAATTTCCTCTTCAATTTCTTTTCTTTTCGTGTCACGTAATTTTCTCAAATCCTCCTTTTTCTGTACTTCCTCTCTTTCACTTCTTGTCTTTTCAATTTTCTTCTGTTCATTTTCATCCTCTGAGAGATCTTGAACAATTTCATCATATGTTTGAATGTAGTCTTTGTTTTCAGTATCCAAATATCTATTGTTCAACAAGCAATCTCCCAAAAAAATTTCACCTGCATCAAGTATGGGGTCACTCCAATAATCTTTAATGTTTTCAGAGAAGATACAATTTCCTTTTGGCCAGTTAATCATGCCTCTAATCTGCTTTTTTTTTTCTTGCTGATGAATGATTCGCACTTAAACCTATATTTGATTAATTCTTTCTGGTAGAATTCAACTTGGTTGTATTCCAAGTCGAGTCATCGATTTCTGAAAACAGTATGAACAATCTTATGTTTTCAACTGCAAAATACTGGTAACAGATGTTGCTCAATTGTGGCCTTATCTAATATCATCTGATCTAACTCTCTGCAGACTTTTTAAATATTTTATCATCATCGCTTAAATTACTACTGTTGACTAGTTTCGTATGATTCACATTTATTTTCGAAGCAGAACTTTTCGAAAATATCGGTAATATGGTACCCAAGTCCCCTCCCGTGCAGACTGTTATAAATGAGGTGACAAATTATGAATTGGTTTTCACACGTTTCACAGTGTTGCTATTGAACTTCCTTCATGTTAAATATTCAATAAGTAAATTTTTAACCACACACACATTTCTGCAACAAATCCTTAATTTTCCAGCCAATTAGAGAGTTATCCAATTTCCCGTTACGGCTCTGCGTGTGCCGTCTTCAGCCGTAGGAGTAACAGACTCGAAAGTATATACTTTTCACTCTCAGATGAATATCGCCATGAAATCGAGACCAACATTATATATTACGTTTACTATTACATTATGCAAATTAAGAAATACACAGTCGTAATTATCCTTTTTGCAAAAGAAGAGTTTCCGCTCCCATCCGTTTTCTGGGATGTTCGCATGCGAGAAGAAACAAGAACAGCCTGGACGTGGCTCAGGAACGAGTAGCGAATGAAATGGAAAGTTCTGTTGAAAATTTAGCATGTGTCTCTTCGTCATCACACGATTAATACAATCGCGAAAAGCGAACTGTGAACGATATTTTTCCTTTTGTGAATAGTTATTTATTTCATTCATTTATTTATTGACACTATAAATCACCACTTCGTTGTTGACATAGTCTACCTTAAACGTTTCGAAATTATTATGAATTCATACATTTGAATATTTGCTTATGTCATCTGGTAAGCGTCTTTCAAGCGGAAACTGCTATTGAAAGATGTCTAGATATAAATCTAGAAAGAAAATATCAGAAGTGCGATATAGCCATACACTCAGATAGTCAAGATGCTATTAAAGCACTGAGTTTCCTACTCATCGACTCAAAGATGATCTGGGAGTGCCGGAAAAAACTCAATGAGGTAGGCAAGAAAATAAGGTCTTTTTAATCAAGGTTTCCCGCATTCGGGAATCAAAAGAAACGAAGAGGCCCAGAACCCTCCTGTGGTATAGGTAAATTACCTATAAGAAGGAGTTTCTGGAGAAGCAGAAAGCTGAGGGGGAAAAACTCTGGCGGAATCTTCCAGGGATGGATAATTCCACTAAGTTCCTCGGAACTTTGAAACAACAAGATCCAAAAGATTCTGGATCTTGGTAAAAACAATTACACCCCCTCACCGTCCTTCTTTCCATCCCGTTGGTACAGATGTATAGTTGAGAGATTCACGTACTATAATTGACTGAATCCCGTTGTCTGATCGTAAAAATGTAGTTTTGTCTATTCCTTAACGTTGGAAGTGGCAATATGGTAGGAAACCTTTCAGTGCGGTGAATCGAGTTATTTTACGTGTTAGACTGCCCGTGATTATCGGTTTCAAGTATGCGTTGCCTACCATACTGAATGAATTATTGCAATCAGACACGGGATTCAGTCAATAACAGTACGTGAATCTTCGACTATACATCTGTACAACTGAATGGGAAAAATTCTCTATCTGATGCATTGTAATATATCGTAACTTTCCGAGGTCAATTCCAAACCTGTATATCTGTGGCTTCATTGCACTGTCGTTGACCCCAAAAATGTGAAAATGTATTGCGGTTACTACTTCAAACGAACCGAACTTTTATATCATGTAAAATGCCTTGAACTTCAAAGAAAATTTAGCAAAGTATTGGTACTCAACTTTCAGCTATTCTGTGACAAAATCTATTTAATCACCTACATATACCAAATACGGGTGGGCCATCTAGCGTTTTAAATTTGAACTATCGATATTTCGACATTGGAAACGTCAAATACCATTCGGAAAGTGACAGATATTCAGTAAACGTCTAAAATTTACGAAATGGGTCGCTATTCGCTAGAAGAAAACTGGTTAATATTGAAAACTTTTTTCCAAAGTGGGTGAGTCTTCATGGTGAGCGATATCGCGCAATGTATCCAATTTTTCTTCAAGCATTGAAGAGGAAGACTTGGACAACCATTTGGTTCCAGCAGCACGGCGCTAATACAGCAAACGCTGCACTCAATCTTTTACGCCCTATCTTCGAAAATCGCATAATCAGAAAAAGAGGTGATGTGGAATGGCCTCCCAGAAGCTGCGATTTAAACTCCGTTGGACTATTTTCTGTGGGGAGCTGTTAAAGATAAATGTTACTCCAACCATCCAGAAACAATTCAAGATCTAAAGTACGAGATTCAAGCTGCTGTTGCTGCCATAAGGCCTGAAACCATCGAGAAAGTAACTCCAAATTGGGTGGATCGGATAAGCTACTGTAAACTCAACCGTGGTGGTCATTTGTCCGAAATTGTTTTCCACAAATGAATTTCATAAACACCCTTTCAAATAAATGTTAGACCTTTGAAAAATATCAAGCCGTTTTTTTTATTGACTTTTTAAGTTTAAAATTTTACTGGGCCACCCTTTATATGCCTCAGAGACGTTCACTTTCGGGTTGTAGAAAACAAAGAAATTAATTTAAGCTCCCTTTAGATGAAGTTGTCTTTGAAGCCTCACTTCAAAGAATTGAAAACGAAACAATGACTTCGAGTATGTCCATGCAATTCAGTTAATCAAGCTGCTGTAGGGAATTCTATTTGTCTTCCTGTGTGTTTGTTCCAAGAGGAACAGTGTACCGTTCCACTCAGGTAACTCTAAAGCCCGGTTTACATTGGTAAAGTTCACTAGCATAGTTTTTTTTACGGAAATACTTATTTTAGTAGAGTGACTGTTTTCACTATTTCTAGTAATTTGAAAGAATAGGTCGAACTGAAAAAAATGGGCGAATCACAAAAAGAAGAGTAGGAAGAGGCAATATCCTCTACTTGAACTGGTGTCAGTATCAGTTCACATTGGTACCTATAAGCAACCAGTACACCAGTAGAGCAGAGTGAAATTATGGAAGAAAGGAGGGGTTAGTAGAGTGTACTATTCCACAAGTACTATCCATTATACTTTACCGTGCTCCATCTTAGTACACTTCTGTCACTAGCACAATCTGTTTACATTTTGCTAGAGGTACTCGACCATTTAATCTATCAATGTAGACAAATTATGAACCAATTACAGTACCGTTCTTGAACATATTATGTTGAAAAAGTTTCGTATATAGGGTGTTTCATTGGAAAACGGAAATACTTCACAGGTGCATAGGTGACACCAAGCGGTTCTGGAGATACCCCATTTATTGAGTCTAAACTGTCTTCGTAGCCGAGATACAGGGTGTTTTATGAATTTTGCCCGTTTCTTTCTGAGTCCGTATCAAACGAACCACCCGGTATATTTTCTTCATATTCGGCAAATATGTTCTAATTGAGAGACAAACGTATCATGCAATAACCGCCTTGAAAATCCAGGTCTGGGTTAACAAAAATTATGAATCGTTTGAATCCTCGAAACAACACCCTGTACATCACAATTTTTAAAATCTGTTTTATATTCGAAAACATCACTACAAACTAAACTGAGACGTGTACTTCAAATTTTTGCGCAGACAGTTCTACTGCTCAAATTTTCAACGTAAAAGTGAAGTTTTAAGAACTTGGATACCCGAAAGTGGTTCGAAGTGACTTTTTACAATGGATTATCACAATATTGAATCCATAATTATTTCAACATAACTTTATAATTCATTTTCACATTGGTTTTCCTTTTTATAGCTGTATCCCATTTCAGTTTTATTTTTTGAGTTACTCTCTCTCGTCGTTTCTCATTACTGCACAAATTTTCAACGTAAACGTGAAGTTTTTGAGACTTTGTTTTGCTGAAGTGATTAAATGTAACTTCTCATGAAAATATTCTCGATTTTTGAAAATTGTCGGAAAATTGGTTCTCGATTCTCTTAAAACTAGTGGATTTTTTCCTCAACTGAATGTGCACTGCCATAGCTGGCATAACAATTCTTAGTCCTTTTATATCGAAATGTAACTTCATACGGACTCCTCAGCACCTAATCGCCCATGAAATGACCATTCAGCGTAACGACAAGCTATTCAATCCTCAGCCTATTTGATTACGCATAAATAAATATATAGTTACTTACGTACGTATCCTCCACCACGCAGGTCAACGGAAGAAAATTGGCTATAGAAGTACATATTTACTGTATTTTCATGTTCGTTCAAAGTATCCATGAAATTTTCACGGCCAATTAAGAGTGAATTGCACTCTTCGCCATCTGTTCACTTTTACTATCTAGCTGGCTGGTGAAATGAGAAAACCTTTCTTCTTAGATGATTGCGCTTATGTACGAAATAATTAACTGCGAATATTATATCGACATGATTAATTGGTTTCATGCTAACAAGTTGTTTTGTCATGGTGAAAATTCTAATTTATTCTGCGTAATGGTATTTTGGAAATATTTTATGTTACAGAAAAAGAAGAAACATAGGTACTATCGATAGTGCCATTGATTCTGTAATAATAATTATAATTTGTTGATATTTGTGAAATATCAAACTCGAACCTCGTAATTAAAGGTTTAAGTCAAAGGCATAAAAAATAGCCTAGGCAGGATTTTTTTGTTTGAGGGGGGCAAACTCTGAATCCAAAATCGACCTTTTTCTCATGAAAAGTTTCATGAAATACATATATATGATCATTTGTAATTCCACGTTGACTCATAATATTTATCATACATATAAATATCACAAACACTTTCCTTATACTGTAGAAAGTCGAATAAATTGACAGAATATTGCTTTTCACATTAGTGCTTCAACTCAATCGATTTCGAAAAAGTCTTCATACGTAAGAACGAATGAAAATTAAAACACAAATGGATAACACGCCAAATTGAAATTTAAAAAATATGATGGAAAAAAATACATAAAGAACTTCACTACGATAATAAATAACATATCTCCACTTCTCTTTTCTGAAATGACATTAATTTACACTTGAAAATGTATGACTCCTATATAAGAAGAAGGAAAAACGAAAATTAAAACATTTGGCATTAACTGACTTCAAAGCCATAGAGGTATTAATGTAAGAATAATTTTTGTGAACAACATACTTTTTCCATCGCTAACATCCATTAATCATTCATCAGTTATATTCAGTACACTAATTATAAACCTTAAATATACCTGAATAAAAAATTTTAATTGAAAGAACAGGAACCAGAAAAAGTGGCTTATTGTTATGTAAAAGATTAACCATTCCTGTATGCTTGGTTTCGACTTATAGTGAAAGTGTTTAAATCGTAATTCGATCGAAATTCAGTAGCAGTTTCAGTGGATTACAATTACATTGTTAACGTATGAAAAACTGTAAATCAGTAAAATTCAAACAATTATTCTCAATAACTGCATTTGCTGAAAAAGGGTGGTTCCCTTCACCGGAGATACCAACAGTGGAATAAGCGAGAAACCTCATCAAAAAAGTATGATAAAATCTCACTTCTTCATCCTCAATCGCTGTCAGATTGTACAGGGTATCTTGGTAACCTGATTTGTCTCAAAAAGAATGAATATTTGGTTATTCTGTTGACGGCATTTGGTACAAGTTAATGTTGCCTTGAGATGTGCAATATGTGCATAAAGTCGGAGAAAAGAATTGAGAAGCCAGGCGCGAAGCGCTATAAATATTATTTTCTCCAGAAACATACTTTTTTTATTTGGTCATTCGAAAGATAATTTTAATTCTGAATGTTTCTTTTGAATACAATTTTTTCTACTTCTTACCGTCAGCGGCCTGCAGCGTGTTTTATGTTTATTCTATTTCATTTATTTTTCTCTTATGTGATAGTACTTATGCCTTGATTCAGAGATATAGATATGATTGTGTTTCTTAAAATTAGAGAGACTTATATTCATCAAAAATTATGTTTTTTATGTGACAATAAACATTATTTTTATATAACAAACAAACCTGTCAAATCATATGTTCTATATACCGGCTATTATTATCCATACATAGATTATATTTTTTTTCTTATTTCATTATACCTAAGTTACTTCGACTAAAATATTAGGGTCACTCGGACAAAGTAACTTATAATGAACTAAGGAAAAGATATAATTTATGTATGGATCATAATGGCCGCTATATAAAACATATGATTTGACATATTTGGTTTTGTATTAAAAAATATTTATTGCTATAAAACATAATATTTGATGATATACAGGTGTTCCTAAATTGAACGTACAAATGAAAAGGGAGATTCCTTAAGTGAGTTTAAGAAAAAAAGTCCCATAAACATGGGGTCGCAAACGTTTTCGTTTTCGAGATACAGAGTGTTGAAGTTTGAATTTTTTTCAAGTTTTTTTCTCATAGTATCTACACTTCACAAGATATTCAACTGAAATTTGGCATATATATTACATTCGAGAGTTCTCACCACGTGACCATGACATGGCAAATTCGATAGAAGATCTACAGGGCGATATTTTTTCTGGAACACTGCCACCTGCCTTCTGCAGAACTTTTTTTTGGTGAGCAAACTGTTAATTTGAAAAAATGTAAAAAGAAGCTTTGTTCTTATACTAAACTTTCGGTCTCTTGTAGTTTTGTCATATCTACCAACGATTTCGAGAAAAAAATGTTGAAACGATTCTCTCGAAATCCTCGTGAAAATCCAAATTATGATGGGAAGGCCACTTTGTAAGCTGTGGTGAATGAATTCAGTGTCAGTTTTTATGGAAATTTTCCTGATCTGTAGCGATGATTCATAAAATTCGATAAACTCGTATAATCAACACATGTTTTTGATTAAAACTTTAACACCCTGTATCTCGAAAACGAAATGTTTGTGACCCCATTTTTGTGGGACATTTTTTTTCTAAACTCACTTAAGGAATCTCCCCTTTTCGTTGTACGTTCAATTTAGGAACACCCTGTAATGATGGAGAAATAGTTTGCTGAAGTCTCTTCGATTTTAAGAAATACAATCATATCTATGTCTCTAAATCAAGGCATACTGTCACAATACAGAAATAAATGAAATAGTCGCTGAGGGTAAAAAATAGAAGAAGAAATATTCAGAATTAAATTATCTTTCGAACGACACAATAAAAAAGGTTTTATGTTCCTGGAGAAAAAAATTTTGATAGCGCCGCAAGCCTGGCGTGTTCCATCCGACTTTTATGCACATCTCAAATCAACATTGACTTGTACCAATACCGTCAACAAATAAAATTTATTCATTTCTTTTCGAGAAGAATTTGTTACCATGTACCGGGTGTCCTAAATTCGTTGTCTACTGAGCGGATCTCAGACATCCGATGAGCTAGAACGAAATGTAATAAAGAAAAATTGATTACTTCAATGAATTCTACTGAAAAAAGTGCCTGTAAAATGTTTTAGTTTCATGTTTATTACTTCAGTAATAAAGAAGTTATGAGAACTTTTCATTTGCACCCAATTTCAATTTCCTCTAAAGCTCGAAAACGGTTTGACTTAGAAGGTTGCGGTTGACTTAGAAAAGTTTTCACCAAAAGAATTCTCTCAAAAATCGAGCCACTCATTTTGTTCTAGCTCACTTCTGAGATCCCCTCACTAGACAACGAATTCAGGACATCCGGTACAGTACAACTTACAAGTAAAATAATAATATAATAATATCTTTATTGGTCCCTTAAGTCATCATACAATGAATAGGACAGGTCAGTTGAAAAAGAAAAAAATAGTAACTATTCTACAATTAAGTTCTTATCATCTAGATACTCTTTAATACTATATAATAACTTTTACGCTGCAGTATACATTTAATTATTTTCTTGAACCTTATTTTGCTAAGCAGCTTTATGTTATTAGGCAGATGATTGAACAATATTATTGCCTGGTACTCTGGGGATGTTTCATATTTAGATGTTGCATGGGATGGAATGCTCAAGGTTTGTACCATTTCTAGTGGAATAATCATGAAAACTAGATAATTTCACCATCAGTGTTCATGCTCCTTTATATACACTAACATCTATACATAAATAAACAAGGAAGCGTTAAAATTTCATATTTACCAAAATAGGCCTACAGGAATCACGAGGATGCAGTTGGAAATTAAACGTAAAATTCTTTTTGCATTACAAACACTCTCTTTGATTCAACAGAGTTTCCCCATAATAGAACATTATAATTCATATGACTGTACACCAAGCTATAGTAGACGGCTATAACAGATTGAAGTGGCAATGCATTCTTTATCCTATTGATAGCGTAGTACGAACTAGCCAATTTTTTACATACGGCTTCCACATGGAAATTCCACCTGAGAGAGCTATCAAGATGTATACCTAAAAACTTGATGGTATCCTTCGAAAAAAATTTTCTGATCAAGGCATTGAATAACCAATCGATCATTATTTATATTCTATTACTGAAATATATACATTCAGTTTTACTTGCATTGAGTATGAGTGCATTCATTCGACACCAATTCATGAAATTCAAAATCAACGCATCGCAAATTTTGGTAAGTTTCCTCCAGGCTCCGCGCCGAGACCGCAACTGATTTATCGTCAGCAAATATGATCATCAATTCAGCTATTATGTGATCCGGTAAATCATTTATAAACAGAAGAAACAGCAGCGGACCAAGAATAGAGCCCTGAGGCACCCCCAATCCGACAGTTGATTTCTCCGACCAACAGTTTTCCTACTTTGACTGCCATACAGCGATCGGTAATGTAACTACCAGCCACTGCAGAAAGACACCGCGGAAGCCAATGTTATATAACTTGCTTTCGATGAAATTCCTAGGGAGAACATCGAAAGCACGCGAGAGATCGAAAAAAAGACCGGCTACATGAAGTCCTTTGTCTAGGTTTTTATACACGTGATCGATAAATGTAAATGCAGCAGTTTCGGTGGATCTACCCTCTCGAAAACCATGCTGGCAGTCACTGATCACACTAAATCGATTTAAGAACGAGATCATTCGACCATAAACAATCTTTTCAAACACCTTAGAGAAAACGCTGAGAAGTGAAATGGGACGATAATTTACAATATTACCGGGATCGTTCTTCTTCAGAACAGGTATAACAGAAGCGATCTTTAATGGAGAAGGAACTTTCCTGTTTTACTGAAAGGTTAATGAGTTCAGCTAAAGGATCGGCAATGGTAATCGCCACTGACCTCAACATGTCAACGGATACATGATCAATTCCTGTGCTTTTCTTATTTTTAAAGAATTAATAGTTAGAATCACCTCTTCTCGTTGGACAGGATAGAAGAAAAAGGTGTTGTCAGATAAGGCAGACGTCGTGCAAGTTCGAGACACAGAACTACCAAAATGGTTCAATATACTAACTGCCGCAATTGAACTGAAATAATTTGCAAGATGTTAGCAACAACATTTGGTTCAGTGTAAAATTTACCATCTATATTCAGGCGGATACTCTTATTTGTAGCTACTTTTCGACCTAATTCTTTATTGACTATGTCCATACAGTTTTATTTCTATTCGATGAACAATTAATGATATTTTGATAAAATTCAAATTTGCTTTTTTCCAGCAATTTCCTAAAATCAGCCTTAGCTTGTTTGTACATTTTTAGCGATTCCTGTGATCTCAAATTCTTATTCAGCCAATTTAAGTTTTTTAGATTAATGCTGACTTTTTAATCTCATCATTTATCCAACTTTTATTCATGTTGTTGTGGGTTTTAGAGTGCCTCATGGGCAACACATATCTAAACCATATTCAAATAAGTTAAAAAATTCTCCGAAGCATACATCAATGTCCAGACTCAAAAAAACATCTTCAAATGATACAGTTGCTGTAAACAAAGCAAAGTTACTCAACGAAAGAGGAGAAACATCTCTGAATAATGTTCGAGTGAGGACTGATTTCTCGTTTGCAGTTGCTTTTTCAATAACATAATCCAAGGTCATTACTTTGTGATCACCTAAGTGACCTTCAAACGTTCTAGTATTACAATAGTTTGAAGGAGCATTCGTTAGAATATAATCTATTTTGGATTCGGATTTAACATCTTTCACATTGATATAAACCCTAGTAGGATCCAATGAGGTTACCTTCAAATTAAACATTGCAGTAAATCATCAAGGAATTGCTTACGTGGACAAGTCGATGATAAATAATTGATATTGAGGTCACCACATAAAAATATTATATCAGCTAACTTAACACAGTGCTGCAACACAAATGACAACCTGTCAAGAAAAAGGTCAAAGTCACTATCTGGTACTCTATAAGCACTGATGAAACAATATTTCGTACCATGAATATGCACTTTCACACCACAGAATTCAATTTGTTTCTCAATGGACATTTTCGAGATACCAACATCACTCATCGGGATATCCGCTCTTACAAGTAGAACAGTACCTCCATGACCATATGTAGGACGACAATATGATGATGCCTGCACGTAACCATAGACACCAAACGTACTCAATTTTTCGGCACTACACCAATGCTCTACAAGACTCACCACGGAAGGACGTTCCTCAGCGAGGAGCAATTCCAGGTTGACCACTTTGTTGCACAGGGATTGGACATTGACATGCATTACTCGTAATGATTCGGATTCACTAAATCCTTGTGTTTCCTGTTCAGATTCTGATAAAAATAATGTACACTGGCATTATTGGGCCAGTTTTCTGCATTCTTGACTTTCTCAAATTCAGTGCTAGGTATAAGCACTTTAAAGGAGGCATACGAGTCGGGATACCTAGATTTCAATTGTTCACATTCAATATTCTTGAAGTTTTACTCAGGAAGGCCTTTAGATCATCAGCCGAAGTTTTAGGTTGAAGCCTGGAAACATGAAAAGCCCTCATTTTTTCAATTCCCTGAACTGTAGAGGAATCAACACAATTGCCAACAACCAAAGCCGATCGAGTCCTCCTCGCAGTTCTTCCAGGAGCATTTTTAGACCTGTTGAGGGTTTTATCGGACTTGGGGGTGGAGCCTTGGGCTTGCTCTTTTTATTTACAACAACTCTCCATTCCTCGGCATCAGAGACGGAACGCAGAGCTTCGTTTCTCTTTTCAGAGACCACCGCAGAACCAGTAGCAGCCCCCGAGGAACAAGGATGAACCGTAGCTACTCCGTCAGCAGTAGGTGGAACAAGCGGAGATACATTCGATGAACAAGGATCAGCCGCAGACACTCCGACAGCAGTAGATGGAACATGCAATGATACTACGTCCGTGTAACGCACAACGGATGACGAATTGATCGGAGGATATGTTATCTTATCAAGGGAATTCCGCTCAGCTGGTTTAATCACCGCGTTTTTGTCCGTCTTCAACGACTGGATCACATCGATAAGCGAATTGATTTGTTTTGTTTTGAGAGTGAATCAGATTTCTTATTGAAAGATCTCCGATTTTAAAGGAGTCACTATTTCACTTAATGCAGTTTTAATAGCTATCATAGTTGGATCATCTTTCACTTTATCCTCCATAGGACAAGCCGGGGGTTCGGCACTATCTGACAATTGGCATTTTCACAAATCCATGCATTTACAAGTCCACTTTCACGCATTTTCGTTAAAAGAATCATGGAAATGTTAAACAACATATATGAAAGCAATTTTCACATCTAACACACTTGATGGGATCATCATATCTGTCTATTTTGTTTGAACATTGAGAGCAAACTATTCCACGTACACGCGACGACATGTTGAATGATCAAAATCTCGGAAATAGGTATCCAACAAAATAAACTTGCAGAAAATTAGCTCGATCAATCCGGGGTTTTATGCCGGAGTCGGTGGCTAATTTCTGTCATACAAATATCAAATACGAATAACACAAAAAGTAAACAATTCGTGAAACTGCAAAACTCACAAGTCGGCAGCCTTCAAACAAGAACTCATATAATAAAATTCAATAGAAACAGCTTCTTTCTTCTCGAAATACAGTTTTCGCTCATCCTGTACATAGAGCACTATATCGCAAGGCAGTCTTATCGAATCTAGACATCTCTACGGAGTATAATTCAAAGCATCGCATCTCTCCTTACCTTTCTCCAGCGAAAAAATAGGCAACTACAGAAAATAACAAAGGAGTACCTATCTATAATTGGATCTACACAGTTCGAAACGAGATGAATCGACAATTTGCGTATTCGCATTTTTTCGGCACGAAAACTCGGCCAATTATACAGTGTGTTTCACTACGAGTGGCGACAATTGGTTATTCCATACTGTTGACTGAGTTCTTCGTAGAACATGGTAATGTAGGTATTTTATGGTCGTATCATTGTATTCTTCATACAATGTCATAAACCTTAGTACCTACCTGTAAGGTCTGAATCCTGGTAGTCATTATTTTTAAATAGTTACTTTTTTTCATATTTCTCAGATGAGTTTATAAAAAATTTATGGAAGTTTATGATAGGAGCAAAATGGTCGTATTCAGTTTTGAACCTCTTGATGATTAATTGCAGTTCATCTACGTAAGTGAAATAACTTTCCTGAAACAGTTATTAATAATACCAGTGCAGAGACAATTTATATTCTTTCACAAATTACAATTATATTAATAATAATCGATTCAAATGAAGTAATCTCCATACAATAGACTGAAGATATTAAATTGGTTTATTGATTTTATTTAAACTTACTATGAATTACGAATGAAAATGAACCATGCTAATAGAATTTGAAAGTTGTCAGCAGGATGTCGATTCAAAGTAATAATTCTGATGAAACTAATAAATGTAAAAAATGAAGAGTACTTTGAAAAATTGATCATTATTCTTTTTTATATTTGAGTGTAATCTGAGCAAAACCACCGTTTTCCTCAGAAACTTCATGATGATGATAATTGATGACGTCAACATCGAGAAAAATTGTTGAAGTGAAATTCTTGATGACTCCTCTTAAAACTTGGTACTTTCAGAAAAGCAACTTTCGTCACTGTTTGAAAATGTTTTGACTTTCATTTTTTTTAGCGCTCGTTTTACTTACCCGAGCGCTATATCGTTTTGCCCAATGACTGTAATTTTCCAATTCCGAAAAACGGTTCCAAACGATAGGGTTAGACTCTCTGAAGACGAATCCATGGTCAAATTCTGTCTATGGGGCCTTCCGGTCATCCGGCCGTCCGTTAGCACAATAACTTTCGAAGGAATTGTCCTAGAGACTTGAGATTTTCAGGATGAGTGCGGTTCTCAAATGCCTCGGTTAAGTTTGTTAACCAGCCAAATCGTACAGGGGTGTTCTATAATTATGGCCATTCAAAATTTTTTTTCCTCAATATCTCAGACAAAACGAAACCCATCGAAATGAAATGTTGCGGCCAAATGCAAGATGATCATAAAAAGAAAATTCAATTGGAATATTGAGAAAAAAAATCTTTATATTTTCATAACAGGATATCCGTTCAGGTGAAGCTTTCTTGTGAGTGAAGATTGTTATACTACAAAATTTTGTGCTCATAGTGTCAACAGAACCATAGAAAATTCAGTTGGAACATTGAAAAGAAGAATCTGTATATTTCAATAACAGGATGACCGATTCGAGTGAAATTCATTTTGTGAACCAAAACTGATATACTGAATGTTCATGCAAAATTTCAAGACGATAGCATCATCAAAACCATATAATTAAATTTTTTTAATTATTTATTTTTTAAATTTATTTCATTTTTTGAGTGAGTTCGAGAATATAATCCGAGTGTGCTGAGATTCTGCATTTATATATTTGGTATCGATCTCAAATTCCATATATAATAAAATTTTGATATGATAGTCTTATTGCTCCACCAAGAACGAGCGCTCGGAAGCTTCAGGTCAGAGCTTTCTTAATTTTTTTCGTAAGATACCAAGCAAGAAACCATCAGTAAGTATTATTATATCCTCTTCTTTATTTTACCTCATTGACCAAATTGCGAATTGTATCCTCCTGTTATTTTACACTGGCAAAAAACAATATATAAATAAGATGAAATTTAAAGACTTACAACTTCCAGAGTATAATGTATCGAAAAAGTTCATTTTGTCCCCCGTTATAAAATGATCAATTGTCACCGCTCCAAATCAAACACACTGTATAACGTGATTTGCTGTAACTTCCTCTCGTTTTCAAGTTCACTCATTGTGCCAACTAATTAAAAAAAATTACTAAAACATGCCCCATGCTGTGTGGACCAGGAAAGTATCTCCTTGATACCGTGACGGACCTTTTTGGCTAAAGATCGCGCCTGTGGTGTGATTTTGTGATTGGTTGGTGGCTATGGGGTGTCAGCTGGAGGGGGTGATGGTTTCAAAGCTACAACATCTAGATCTGAAAACTGTGGTGGGATGACTGGTGAAATGAAGGTTGATGAAAATGATTTTATTGGCCACTTTTTTGAAGTCAAAATGAAATTATATATTTTGCGTTTGTACATTTTAGGATTTTTAGAATTGAATGTCCTAATATCTGGGCGATCCATGGTATGAAATGAAAACGCTATTCCAGATATAAATACTTGTGCGATTTTATGACATTCTACCTTTCTCAATCAACTTCATTAATGCGGTTTGTTACACCCGTTATTTTTTCAGTTATGACTTCTTTATACTAATAATCCCCCCCTTTTTTTAACCGTTTTATATCGTTGAATTTTCACTCTTTTATATTTTGTCAATAACCTTCATAATTTAATTGTTATTTTTTATTATTTTCGATTTTTTTGAACTTTCATTAGTTGGTTTTTCCTCCTATCTTATCACTTATGTTGTTTATTTAAATTGTTTTTTGCTTGTTTTGTACTTTGTCTTTCGTTGTAGAGCGTTTTTGCGTTTTATTCATGGAATTTTTGTGTTGCTTTCAGCTTCACTGAACTCAAAACTGATTTAGTTTTTGAACAAATTTGAGAAATTTTTCCTCTTATATTCATCAAGGGTTTCATAAGAAATGTAAATGCTACTTTTAATTTCTGAAATTGATATTCGTTTTTAATAAATATATATTTTTTAAAATTATTTCATATTTTAGTTTTCAAAGAAGTACTAATTGTATATATTCACTGTTAAGCTGTTTTTACTCAAATTATCATTATGTTTTTGGTGACAATTAAGAAGCCGATTCCAATTTATGTCACTCTAGTATAAAAGTCGTTTCAAACTTATCATTTTTGTTTAATTTTGACTATGATATTTCTCAAAAATCAGAACCGCAGTCAGTTGCTCTTATTAAACGTTGCCAAGATTTCTGCATTCAGTGGGTCATCTTGGCACGAATTAAAATATCTTCGATGGGCTCATTCGGGTAAGGAATGTAAAACAATCAAAATTATAATGCGTCACCGACAACACAATTTCGATATAAAAATCAACGAACGAGCCAAATTTCAAATAGAAGGAATCATATTTTATTACAATACGACAAATTATCCCAACAAATAATAATTCTGTTCTCAAGAAGAGCAAATTCAAGGCTTTTGCATCCCATAGTTTGTTACGAACACATAATGATTTTCGAATCATGTATTTTTCCATTCCCACATCAAAACTTCCAATTTTATGAAATGATTGCATGTTTTTCCCCCTCTATTTCCGGAAATGATTCGTGATTGTTCATTTCCATATAGTAATAATCAATTTGTTTCCTGATATCCTATTCCGATATTATTTTTTAATGAATATTTGCCGCATAAATGGCTCGTCGTATGTTTGGATATATGGATTCAAAATCCCTTTTTCTCGTCATTTTTTCATGATACTCCATTCGTTTTTATGAAATAAATCAGTATGCTATGAAATTATTCTATCGAATATTTTAACCTAGAAACGTGTCGAGTTGGCACTCGTTAAATATCAGTAAAGTCAAAAGGATTTTATAAGGAAAACCTCGATAAACACTATCGGACTGTGAAAAACTGAAACTCTGAAATTGGTATTCCAATCAAAAACTAACAATATCACATCACATATCGTTTTTTTGGTGAATTGAAGAAAGAAATCTCGAACAAATGGCCACAAATGAAGAATACTCCTACACCAATTCAATGCACTGTGTGGCAGATCGTTAGCTACCATGTATAATTTGTTTTCGATAATCTAATGGAACAATTCCAGTGTCTACCGATTACATTCATTTAAGTGAGTTTTAACCTATTTTTTTCCGATAATTCATTAGTAATCAATCTATTTTTAAATTCCCTCCTTCAGCTAGAAGAGCTAAGATGCTAACTCAAATTATTACGGATAATTGAATATCAATTTGCTTCTTGGTATTCGTTCTTTCCATTAGTTATTTATCTACTTTGTTCACATTTTTAAGTATTCATCTCATTGTTGAAACTTTTCTGAATAAAATTTCTATCGATTATCTAAAGCTACGAACAAACTAAACCTACAAAATATGTAAATCACAAAAATACCTAATACATTTTTCTATAACTCATCTAATAATTTACTAGTACGAATGATATTAATCTAATTATTATTATGACTATAAAGCAAAGTTCGAGAATAAAAATATATACATACCTTTTTATGTACAAACAACAATATATTTAAATGAGTTATCACTTAAAAATGGCCAATAAATTATCAATCGCCCTACCTGGGATTCACTATTAAATCTTTCCCAAATTATTATCCAATTTTAAAGATATCACACAAAGGGTAGGTACAATTTAATTTTTTCCTGGTGCTCAATTTAATAAGCAATTAGAGTACCATCATAAACATTGAAGGATTAAGAGTTCATAGTATTAGTCTGAATTTATTATAAGCAAAATTGCACACCGTTATACCAGGGCTAACTTTTTCGGGATTGTCTGAATATCTTAGAGAAAAATCGCTGGAAAGATCTACAATACAAGGAGTGCATAATATAGGAAAGAAGGTGTTGTTGATGTTAATGTAAGAAAACTCAGTTTGGATATGTATTTTTCATAGAAGAATATGGTGAATGTGGTGAAATAATTTTCAGGAAAGTTCAAAAAGCAGAAGGTGATATTCGAAAATGAAAATCCAAAAATCCCAACCACAGGAAGTCTGGTCATTCACTCAACAAAATTCAAGTATACGCTGTGTGTTATTCTTTGAGGAAGTTGATTCGTTCATTTGAATCCTAGTTTTGTGAAAATTAAAATAATTTATATATTTCTCGCATAAAATATTATGATAACTTGTAACGTTTTTTTCTCATTTTCGAAAAAGAGATGAATATTGAAATGGTTATAAGATGAGGGTATGGTCTTCTCAAACAGAAATTGAATCAGAATCTTAACATTTTTATTATATTTTCTTGGTTCTTCGTTCTTTTCACTATTCTCGAATGATATAACAAAGAGCCATCATTGAATAACGCAAGGAGAGAAAGAGAAACATACAGGGTGCCTCACACTTAATAACTCAACAACGCATCAGAATTTGTGAAAACACACAGACAGGTCGATTTCTTATAAACAAGAGGACATGATCTGATCTGGGATACAAAGCTTGTTTCTATTAGCAACCCCGAAGAGGGTTGCATCCCCATAAGGAATTTGAATAGGAAAAGTGGGCACTTTTATACCAAAAATATATGCATGGATACAAATAGTTACGTTCCTCTGAAGCTGCAGTTTGTGTTCTAATGAAGTAAATATTCAGAAAGTTACAGGGTGTTTCTTATGGTACCGATAAAACTAAATGAAACATTCACTTTATTAGAACATGTATGAGCGTCTTTCAAGCGGAAATCTTAACTATTGAAAGATGTCTAGAAATAAATCTAGAAAGAAACTATCAGAAGTGTGATATAGCCATACACTCAGATAGTCAAGCTGCTAATAAAGCACTGAGCTCCTACGTCATCGACTCTAAAATGATCTGGGAGTGCCGGACAAACTCAACGAGGTAGTCAAGAAAAATAAGGTCTTTCTAATCTGGCTTCCTGGCCACTCAGGAATCAAAGGAATCGATGAGGCCAAGACACTCGCCAAAGAGGGCGCACGAATGTCACTCATTGGCCCAGAACCCTTCTGTGGTATATGTAAATGTACCTATAAGAAGGAGTTTCTGGAGAAGGAGAAAGCCGAGAGAGAAAAACTCTGGCGGAATCTCCCATGGAGGATCATTCACTGAGTTCCTTCGAAACTTCGAGACAGCGGGATCCAAAAGATATCTGGATCTTGGTAAGAAGCAATTACACATCCTTACTAGCTTTTTACAGGTCAACACGAAGCACCTGTTGAGGATGGGATTATCGGACACTGACTAGTGTGGCTTTTGTGGGGAGGAGGAAGAAACCCCCATTCACCTAGTCACGGAATGCCTTGGCATTGCGAGCCTGAGGAAAGAATGCTTTGGACGAGAAACTTGTAAGAGTCAGGAACTAACCTCGTTGAAGTTATTAGATTTCATTAGATCTCTGGAACTGGAAGGCGAGCTGTGAAGGGTTTGACCAGAACAACTCTGTAAGGGGACACAATAGACCTTAAGGTCGCAGTGAACTGTAACCCCTCTTCAAATTAAACTAAACTAAACTTATTAGAACACAAACTGCATGTTCATCAAATTTGAATCCATGCATATATTTGTGCGACAAAAACTACTCACTTTCCCTATTAGAATTCCCAAGGATGATGCAACCCTCTCCAAGGGGTTGCTAGTAGAAACAAGCTTGTATCCTAGATCATGTTCCCCTGTCATAAAAAATTGACCTATCAGAGTGTTTAAACAAATTCTGATTTGTTGTTGAGTTATTGAGGTTGACACTGTTAAATGAGACACCCTATAGGACTTTATGAGAATGGTAAAAACATTTTGTGACTGATAATGAATTTTCAAGTGCAATTTTGATAAAAGGAAAACTGCATTTGGAAAAATTTGAAACTACACAAAATTTCCTGTGAATAAAACACTAATTTATTTTCAAAAATTCAATTTTCCATATTACAGCCCTAATTTTCTCGTTATAATTAACTCTGTAACTATCAACCTCTCCTCGAAGAATTCAATGATATTTGAAGATGGAAAATTATTTACAATGAAGTAGGTTAATTGCTGTATATTGATTCTTCAGTAGGGAAACGTAGGCTCACAATTCTTAGTTCTTAGTGAATTATTAATATGTAATATCAACTTCGTCATAGAACGTTTAACACACAGTGTACATGAGCAATCGATAAAAAATACCAGTATAATAAAAGACGGTGACAAGAGCGCAATAACTAACGGCCGCATGCGTTTGTGCTAGAGGGCCTCAACTCAACTTACAAGAGGTCTGACCCAGTACCAAGACTTCACTTTCTGAGTCCACCCGCCCAAGCTTGAGCGTAGTCCTCCGAGGTACCCACTCTGCAAATACACCTCTTTCAACACATAATACCCTGATAAAGCTATGGTACAGTGGTACCATTTGCGGTACCCATGGTACTACCTGTGGTATCCATGGGGTACCCAATACATTCACCTCGGATTATATCTAACCGCCTGCTCACTAGACGGTAGAGTTGGTATCGATTTGTTTACCTACGGTACCATTAGAAGACCGATGGTACCCGTTTTCATCTCGTGCATATAACCGCCTGATAACTCGATGGTCGTGTTGGTACCACTTTGATACCAATGGTACCAGGGATTGTACCCAACGGTATAACGGTACTTTTCTTCGGCGAGCGACAAGAACCAAGAGGAGCTGAAGAACTGACTCACGTTGGTACTTCGTGTAAGACATGATTCATCCGGTTACGTAACGTAGAATGGTTTGCCGCTGGATGGTAAAAGCATTCGAAGAGTCTTTTAATGATGTGTAATTTAAAAAACTATGAATATAATAAGAATGAATCTTCCTCATATCATGAGTCATCATGTTTCATGATTTTTTACCTAGTGGATATTATGGAGGAATGGTTCCGCAGTAATAATCGAGAATTACTATAATGGTCACTTATGATATTCCAAATATTCTACTGAATTTATTGAATGGTTTGTATTCAACTAACATTTTGATTCAGTAAACTGCTGTTGAAATGAATTGAATTTCTTTTGAAGTTCGTTAGATATCTGACAGAGAGGATGAAATATTGACATGAACTCTTTTTCAGATAAATATTTTTTAAAGGTGATTTTTGGAGATTGAGATCAAAATTGTTACAACAATCAATAATAACCTTATCGTGAAGATTTCTTTTTAGTTCTCTTTCTACGAACTTTTCTATTTCTATACGTGCTTCTATTGGCGAGTTATGAGTTAGTGTATGTATTAGTACTAAAATAATACTTATACGAAGAGGTTTGCATCAACTACGGACTATGAATGATTCATATATGAGCCAAGGAACATTCAACTGTCGAAAAAAGAACATTCTCTGATACTTGATAGATGGCAATAATATTTCGGTAAAAAGAGAGCTCGTTTCCAATAGTATAAGGCTCATTCGAGTATGAAACGATGTCGACATTCACGAATATCAAAACGAACAGAGGGTTCTGGGCTCATATGAATAAACGTTTTTTCCCATATTTGCAAATTACTTTAATCAATTATGAAGATACTACTGCAGAAATTGAATCAAATAACCGGGCTCTCTGATCAGGTGTTACAGCATACTCTATTCTTTAAAATAAAACAATGGACACATAACTGAAGAGAGTTTTTGATGTTTGAAATAGTCTATCAGTTGATGTAGATTGTAGAGAATAAAAGTAGCGTTAACCCGTTCAAGAAGGAATATGAATAATATGATGCATTGAAACTTCGGCTTTCGCAGCAGTAATTTGATGAACCAGAGATTTCTACATGAATCGTTTGTGATTTAAATTTTTGGACCCCTATTAAGGTTAATATGTTTTTACGTTTTTTCAATATTTGTCAGTTGTGTCAAAATAGGCCATTACTCCGACTGTACGTTTCTGTAAATAATAATAATGCTTAGTCTTAAGCAAAGTGGGAAGAAAAGGGTTTTTCAGCGTTCGTTTTATAAACGAGTGCTATATCGTTTGCCCAAATGTATGTAATTTTTGAATTTCGACCCGAAAATGGTCTCAAACGATAGGATTCGACTCCCTGATGACAAATCCGTGGTCCATCTCAATTCAGTCAGTGAGTCGGCCGTCTGTTAGCCACTATCGAAGGGATTGTCCTAGAGACTTGAGATTGAGATAAGTTCGGTTCCCAAATGGCTCAGTTGAGTTAAACAGCCAAATCGTACAGGGTGTCCCATTAAATATGACCATTCAAAATTTTTGTTCCTCAATTTCTCGGACAAAACGGAACTTCTCAATATCACAGACAGAACAGAACCAATCGAAATGAAATGTTGCAGCCACATGCAAAACGCTCATAATAAGCCTCATGCAAAATTTCGTGGCCATTGCGTACACAGAACCATAGAAAATTCAATTGGAATATTGGAACGAAGAAACTTCATATTTCCATAACATGATATCCGATTCAAGTGAAATTTATTTTGTGAATGAAGATTGATATGCTGAATGTTCTTGCGAAATTTCCAGAGGATTGCATTATCTGTGCCATATAATTTCCTTTTTTTAATTATTTATTTTTCACATATTTCATTTTCTGAATAATTTCCGGAATATCATTCCGATCGAGCTGAAATCCTGCATTTAAATATATTTGTTCTCAATATCAAGTCTTATATAAGATTTTGAGGTAAAAGTCTTATTGCTTGACCAAAAAACGAGCGCTCAGAAGCTTTCGCTCAGAGCCTTTTTCAAATTTTTATAACCTTTTCATACAGCCAATAGCATTCAATTCATCAAGATATAAACACGTTGGAAAGGTTTGGAAATGGAATATTCTGTTTCACATGATGAAACGTTCAATTATCGTAGAACAAGGGCGTAGCCAGGAATTAATTTCGGGGGGGGGTTTTGACATTTTGGCATTGACTTTGTAGGTGCCGGGAATTTTGAAGGTCGCTTTCTGTAGCAAGTATTGGCTGCTTTCAAGAATTCATAGTGATATGAATAATTTTAACTAGATTTTCGGATATAAGTTGGTTTCAGTGCAAAATGAAAGATTATTTTTGCAACAAAAAGAACTCTGGAACATTTCGGGGGGGTTTGAACCCGCAACCCCCCCCTGGCTACGCCCTTGTCGTAGAATAATTTATCAAATTGTAAATTGAGGTCCCATTATGTTGATAAGTACATATAATTTTTAACGTAAAATCTCCTATTGAATTTCTTATATGGCGTCTTGTCATAACCAGTAGGAAACTTGAAATTATATAGAAAAAAAAATTAAAACAAATATATGCAAGTTTAATGCACCGGGAAGTGGGAAGTGAATTCAAATTTCGTGGAAAAATATAAGTTCTTCCAGAACTATGCTTGCTTATCTACACGAAAAGATAAATATAACGATGTTCAAACTCCAAAATCGACACGTGTGAAATGATATTCAGTATCACTAATGAATTCGTTGACCACAAAACATTAACAGCATAAAGATAATATTAGATGTTTGTCTTTTCCAACATTTAATTTCTATGCGTATTTTTCTTCATCTCTTCTAATTTTGAACCAAGTACTCATATATTGAAGGAAATCCGAAATCCTTACTTGAAGTCAGAAGCTTCTGAGTGGTTGTTAATATAAAAAAACGATCATTCAAATTTAAATATCCTGTCAACGATTGGTCTTTTCTATTCGTTCATAAATTCAACTATTGTCCTATTCAAGATTTGATCTTTTAGAGAAGAGTTGAATGCATATAGATTTTGTCCATGTCAATCCCAATCGCATTGGCATCATAGATAACTGTCACACAATTAAAACTAATTATTTACATTTCTGAATTCATCCTTTTTTTCTTTCGTAGGTACCTAATACTTGAAGGCATTGGATGGGAATAATACACCCAGAACTATCAGAATCAAAATTTTACATTTTTCATCCAAAATTTTTTTTTCTGAATCGAAAAAACTTGTTCCTGTGAACCAACTAGTAAGTAGAAGAATTTTCGTGCACCTGATTTTATGGACGCTTCATATTCACAGTAAATATTACAACGAAATAATAGGCGCTTTATCGTTATTGTGAGTTTATAAAATTTTGATCATAATTAAAAAAAACTTTGGAAAAATAATGTTTCGTTACATTACAATTCAAGTTTTTGGCCGATTAGGTCTATAAACAACATAATCTCTGCCTCTTGAATTTCTTAGTTTTTCAGCTCATTTCGTTCGAAAGATTTTCGGAGAGAGAACTGCCGGACAGAATTATTTTTGTCTTTGGGTTCTTTATCGGTGATTTTCACCGAATCAATTCAAAATTCAATTTAATTGAAATTGAAATCCAGAAGGTTCATGTGATATTCGAAACAATTTAATTATTATAGTTATTTAATCTTCATGGTTATTAAAGAAAGCGACTAATGGTCAAGATATTTTAACGCGTGAGCGGAGCGAACGCGTTAATAGTTCGAAACCATAAGTCGCTCGATTAATAATCGAGTTGATTTTTCCGACGTTCTCAGTATGACTTGTGTATGAATTCTTCATTGAAATACATTCTCACTTTGCACAAAACTTACATTTGACATAATAAAATTTCTATGTATCTATGTTCCAGTAGAGTTTTGACATTTCTCGTAGTGCTTCTCATTACTTCGTGAACGATTGCCCTGAGGATTGCACATTAAAATAACAGAAATTGGGCTTTAAAATGGATCATTAATGATCGACTTAGTACACAATAAATTACCTTTTATTTTGAAATCGACGGAAAATAGTATATTATGCAGCGAGCGTATAATGATAGCTATTATTCGGTAGGTGAAGTAGCAGAAATCACCGAGTGAATAACAGCCATAATACGCAAGTAGCAATAGTAGCAAGCTATACTTTATCCACGACTACTGAATGTATTTCTGGAAGATATTAATATTTGGCGACCGCCACAAGACCCTTTTATGACAAACGTGGAAAAAGTCAAGTTGACACATGAGAAATTTTTGGAGAACTGGTAATTGTTAATTTTGTAATAAAAAAGATTTAATTGATAGAATAAAAGTAGATTTGTCCTGAATTGACGAAGTATGTCCATATTCGTTAGTTGGAGTACTTTAGAATACTGAAGAAATGCCAATTTAAAGAATATTATATCAAAGGTAAATGTATGAAGCATCTGACAGCATTGAATTATAATATCATTATTCCCTTATGATTAATGGGTATTATTAATGCCGAGCAGAGAGTACAATAGACGGATTTTTCAATAGTCGTGGATAAATATTATAATACCTACGTCAAACATCTCTACTCTGATATGTTCGATATTTAATATAATCGAACAATGATGTAGAAGCAATCTGAACGTTGTCAAAATTTTTCGTCAATCCAATTAATTAGAGAATACCCATCGCTTGTTATGAGTACAATATGGTACCAACATTACCTAATAGGTTCGTCCATATCGCTCCCCATTTCTATTCGAACCTCTTATCTCAACAGCTGACTGGGTCAAGCGTTGATGACTCAAGCACACCTGCAACAGGTGAACGCCGTATACCTGTTCGAATATCATGTACTCCTGATACGAAGGTACCGCGAATAGGTACCTACTTCGATGGGTACTACCGGTTTTCTTGCCAGTGGCACTGGACGGTACCTCGAGGATGGTACCACAGGTAGATGAATACGCGACCAACCTGCCTTCAGGTATATCGAAGTGGTGGTCTGTTCCATTTTTGAATAGAGGTCAAGCGACTCGATATATTTCAGACTAATGTTGGTACCATAAACATAATGAATACTACTATTTTTATTTGAGTTAATGATCGATATGGAAATGGAAGACGTCGAAAAATATTATTTTTCTGGAACTTAATAAGTATGGTAAAAACCACTTTAGTTAGTCGATTGATTTGTGACTCGGAATTCTTCATGATGGCACATTTATTGAAATAGTGTTCAGGCTCTTTATATCATTTTTGATTCTTTCATTTCGGCCATAGGAACCTTCCCTGATATTAGAAGAAGACTGAAACGTAGAAAATTGAATGAACCAGCTTTCATGTCGGGTGATAGAAATCCGATAAGGACGAAATTCAATATTTAACGTGTAACCTGATAACAAAAATCGAAACAGATTTGTTTATTCATTTTGTGATAGCTGCATATAGTCGATATTCTATAATTATGTAGTCGTAGGTACCCCATATCAAAACCATTCAACATTTCTAATTTGAGCATAAGCTTTGTATGATTATGTTGCTGTTTGCAAAGTTATCAGTGAACACCTTCAGTGTTGAGACACATCCTCAAGGTAAGCTCCCCTTAAAAATAGCGCTGTGTTAGAATCCTGGTACCCTGAATTCCGGCAAATAATTTAGTCGTTGGCGCTCACAATATAACGTTTTTTGTCATATTGATGCGTGAAAGTGTTTTCGTGAATTTACGCTTAAAAATGGTTTTTAGTGTTCGACAAACCTTCGAAAATTTCAAAGAATGTGAGGAGTCTTTGAGAGTTCATGAAAACCTTTGCAAAGTTCTGGAAAAGGAAAGCCCGATTATTTGTGTCCAGCGGAATGAAAAATTTTAGAATAGCCTTCTGAGCCGGTGCTTTTGAGCGTTCGTTTATTGGTGGATCAATAAGGCTTTTACCTCAAAATTTTGTATAGGACTTGAGATTGGTAGGGTAAGTGCACCGGTTGTGGCCATCGCACCAGTTGTGGCCACACGAGATCATTTTCTCGAATAAAACGTATTCTATACGAATTAGCCAATGGAATTTGAATTTTTATCCCTCCTTGAATCTTCCTTGATCAATTGGAAAGCTCGCTTTGCAGAAGAGACAGCGAAATTCGTTGCTTCATCCGTTTAGTTCTTGACATGACGCGGAATCAGGCGGACGCTTAGAAGTGTGGCTAAGAAACACAAGGTGAGTTTACATAGATATTTTTAGTTATGCTCATGATGTCTTTGTGGAAAATTTATTAGAGTTTTAAGTGGGTCATATTCTTCCATATTTCACACAAATAATTGAAAATTTCTCATTTCAACCTAATAATATTTGCCTGGCCACAACCGGGTCACAAAAAAGTACGATTCGCTAGTTGTGGCCACTTGATGGCCAGAAACGGAGCGTGCAATCCTAGTTGTGGCCACCTGTTAGAGAAGGATAGATAATGCTTTATTTCATAGAACAGACAAAGATGCAACATTTGATTCAACTTTCCATTTTTCAGGAATCATGTCATCAAAAAATTATTCCAGTATGCAGAAATTGATATGAAGAATGCTCTTAGAGCAATTAGACATGGAGGAATGGCAGTTGCGACTGCCTGTAGATAGAAACCTAAGAAATTGTAAGAAGTTTAAAAGGAATGAAAATATGAAAGAAGAGCAGGAGTCGAGCAGCACTCCTATTTTTTCAAAGGGAACATTCGTCATTGTTCATTACGAAAACTCTCTGTATCCTGCCAAAATATTGAATGTCAATGACAATCAATATTATTGTTGTGCAATGGCCAGAAGTGGAAACAATTGGAAATGGCCCGAACCTCCAGATCTACTCTGGTATGATAAAGATGATATCATAAAAAAAAATTGAAGAACCTAAGGCGGCTAATGCTCGCGGAGCATGTTTTATGCCAGAGATGAAATATTTGAGACTTAATATATTTTCTATTTATTTTATATATATATATTTTTTTCAGTTTTAGAATGAGAAGGATTATTATTTTTTAATATTCATATTTTTATAAAGCTTAAATATATATATTTTTTTGAGAGTTTCCTTCAAATGGAGTATTCAAACTGTGCGAGTATTACCTTTGCCTGGCCACAACTGGACCAGTGTGTGGCCACAACTGGTTGAAAAACGTGGCCACAACTGGAAAAATGGCACTCTTCCCCTTTTTAAACTAGTTTTTATAATTTTATCCGCCTCCAAAACATATTTGCTTGGTCATCACTAATCACAATATTCATATGAAGTTTTCTGATATTTTTCATTTCGATTCGGTGTGAAAATAGGGATAAAATCATAATGTGAAGTTGGAAAATGTCTTAAAATGGCCACAACCGGTGCACTTGCCCTACTAAATAAATGAATTCAAATCATAAATTAATCAAAATTATTCAAAAAATTAAATACCTATGTAAAAAATCCATAATTAAAACAAAAGTTGAATTCTATGGTTTCATATGATTTTCAATTCTCCTAAAATTTGCATGACATTCAGCATATCAATCTTCATGCACTAAATGAATCTCACTCGATCGGATATCTTGGTATGGAAATATAAAGATTCTTCTTTTCAATTTTCCCATTGAATTTTATATGATTTTGTTAACGCTTTGGCTGAAGTAAATTCATTCTGAATAAAGTGCTATATAAAGTGACATAATTTTGAACTTTCGAAATAACCATAAATAGAAAATCGAAACATGGAATTCCGTATTGGTTTAGTTTCCCTAACATGGTTCAAACCAAGTAAATACTCATTCAATATTATACTTAAGAGAGAATTTTTGGATTGATTTTATTAAAATCTTATACCTAGCTCCTAAATTTCATGATGTGTCTCTTTCTGACCAAATGATAGAATGGAATACAGAAAAAACTGATTAACTGAATGAATATTAAATTTTCGGACTTTCCCATGATGTAAATATCCGTTTCAAAAATTGCACTTTATGCAGTAATCATTAGATTGAAACAACCACAACTTATTCTCGTCAGAAATCTCATAAACATCTTAGTTTTCATGGAACTTATTAATGAATTACCCAATTAACGGTCAGTTAGAAGAATCTCCGTTATGATTTAATTCCATCTATGCACCATTAGATGCGGTGTATAGAAACATTTCTAGCTTTAATGATACATTATGATGATATTCATCTCATAAAATTATATTATAATGGACTTTTTCACAACTGTAGATGAATATTTCAGCTGAATTTGAATAATGTGACTCATAAAATCTATACCCATCTGTGCTTCGAACTGAGGAGATGATTTTTGAAATCTTTCGAATTTAGCAGAATTGCTAAAAAATATTCGTGAAATTCCAATTAATTGAAAAACTTATCATAGCATCACCAAAATGTTCGTGAGTATACGAAATTTAAGGCGGGAATGGTCTCGGATGAATAATTCGAGGTCAAAAACAATTTCGTTCACGCGTCTACTCGGACTGATTTTACATATTTTTTTACTTTTGATTGCAAGGAACAAAGGCTTTTTCCGGATATTTCCTAAACTAGGTATGCTATCAGATCCAAATTGAACTTTGTGAATATTTTCAAGACTACAAGATACAATCGGGTTGAACTTGAATTCAGCTGATCCTTAGCAATATAAAAACTCGTGCACGATGTCTTTCCATTCTTAGGTGGGATGGGGTTGCAACCCTTCCCAGGGGGTTGCTAGTAGCAACAAGATTTTTATCCAAGATCATGCCCTCCTGTCATCAAAAAACGACTTGTTGAGGGTAGACACCTTCAAATGAGTCACCCTGTATGAAGCATAGACAAACTAATAAAATAGATGAGCCACTCGAAATTCCGCGACATCTGTCGGAGGAGGAGACTACTACACGAAAAAATTATTTTCAATTTGATAGTTAGATGTCGTTGCATTAATGGAAATCCTATCGAGAAAATAGTAAGTATGCAAAATCATTATTATCAAAAAACCTTTGAATTGTCAACTGACACAAGGAGTGGTTTGACACGTTCTTTTTGAAATATAATAAATTTCGATATGCCTGCAAGAGTGAAGACGTGCTGTGTTATTGGATGTGAAAATCGAAATGCAAGAAGGTAATTATAAAATTAACATGTATATTCTGTACTATAAGAATTAAGAGACTCGTAGCTTTCAAAAAAGTTTTTCATGTATTGAATAAGTTTGGTCGGTAAATACTCATATTTTTATTATTGAATTCATTATTTTTAGTTTTTGAGAAAGTTTTCAATGCAATTATTAGTTTATTGATTAGATATTTATGAAATAAATCTGTATTTTCAATTGGTGATACCTATTTCAGTTAATAAATTTTTATTCTATCCAGAATTTGATTGTTGATCCTCATTCTCGATTCCAAAAGAAAATCAGATGATGAAGTTCGTTGAGGTATTATTTTCATGAAAATAAATTTCCTCACTCATCGATAACTTGTACGAATCCATTCTGATTTCCTTTTGGAAATTGAATTTCAAAAAACGTTTTGCTTCTTGTAATGGGTGTACCCACCTATTCAAAAGGTGCACTACAGAATTCTTTTTGAGGCAGCTTTACGATACAGATTCCTTTTTCAATTGAGCTTTTTTCACGAATTAGTAATGTGGTACAAAAACAGATGGCGTTGAAGCTTGTTCTACTAGTGTCTCATCTATTCTCCGTTTAGTTAGTCTATGGTATGAAGTACGTTCATAAAATCAGATAATATAGAATATGTATTCAATTTCTCAACTTGCTCACAGAAAAAAATTGTTGGTTTTCCATCCGAAAAATTCGCCAAATTCGGTATTCTGTTTCGAAGTCAGTTGTTCGAGAAAAATTCAAACGATCAGAAGAAGGTGAGTCAGTTTCAACTCGTGTATAAAACACCACTCTTAATGCTGTCACATGAAAAAATGTAAATTTTGCTTTACTGGATGTACCCATTAATTAAAGTCTTGTACGATTGTCAACACCCCAGGAGAACCAGCATGAGTACTTACCAATAAAGAGAAAACTGACCGATTTAAGAACTCATGAACATCTTTTAAAAGTTAAAAAACAAGCAGAAACATTGGACCACATACCGACAGCTTAAATCCGGTGGACTGGAGGACCCTAATTCTTTCTCGCCTGACAAGTAGTACCCACGTACAGATTTTTTGGTCGAAGATATTCTCACATCTTTCGTTCAAGGCTATATAGAAGGTTTTTCAATAAGAGGCGTTATTTTGAATAGTCCGCTATTTCGGTAGATGACACGCTTGAAGCTGTCATTTTTTGACATTTGACAAGTAGAAACTAAGTCATTAATAAAAATGGAAAGATACACGCTTCAAGAACGCATTGAAATTATTGAAATTTACTATAAAAATAGTGAAAATTGTCAGAGAGGATTCGTAAAACTCGAACATTTTTGGGTCGTCGTGAAGTACCTTGTCGGACCACAATAAAGAAATTGGTGGGAAAATTCGAGCTGTTGGGACAAGTTCGTGATGTGAAGCATAAAACCCATGCACGTCTCTCAAGAAGGGCCGAGAATAAGCTGCTGTAGTCGAAAGTGCTGAAGAAAACCCCGGTTTGTTCATTCCTCGCCTTTCTTGGAATTAGGCATTCCACAAACGCCATTACACCGTATTTTGCATAAGGATTTGGGTCTTGAGGCTATATAAAGTTCCGATCCGAAATTCCATCGAAAAATCATCTTGAGTGATGAGGCCCCATTTACACCTCTCTGTCCTCAACGTGTGACTGTTTGGTGCGGTTTATGGTCGGCGGAGTCATTGGACCTTACTTTTTCGAAAATGAGGCTGGAGCAACAGTTACTTAGAAATTTTACTGATTTTGTGGCAGTTTATTGTTGTTTAAGAGTATTTCGGTAATTATGGCTATGACAAAATTACGAAAACGTTGAATTAAATTCAGAAATTGTGGAAATTGAAATTTAATCTATTGTTTACTTCACCCCAGAGTAAGAAATAAATATAGAGATGCCCCTACGCGTGAATAGTACTGCATTGTAATCAACGCTCTAGACTCTAGAGTGAGATGGAAAGCATTTCACTACCGCACTGGGAAAAAGTAAACAATTGGTTAGAATTGCAATTCCTCAATATAACACAACATTCTCGTAATTTTGCCTTAGCTAGAATTAACGGAATAGCCTTAGGTAACAATAAGCTGCCACGAAATCATTGAAATAATTCACTTCATGAACGTCAAATCGAAATGAAAATGTAAAAACATCGCATCAAGAACTAAACACTACAGACTTTGTTGCCAAACTGACAGACTTATCTGTACCAGACAAGCCGTTTGTATCAGAGTAGGGGAGCGGTAATACGGAATAAACTTACGGCACGAATTCGCAACTCCGGAAGTTTGTTCGCGCGTATAAACCAATTACCAAAGATATTCTAGAATCTTGGTATAAACAGATTCTACTTGGTGGCATTACAAATGCGTGAAGGCAACTTTAAGTAGCGTCCACATTATGCCGAACGAAATCATTCGACTTGTGTCGTTCGACAAAGTCGAATAAGTGTGGACGTTGTAGAAGTCGAATCGAATCATGTCGCTTCCAACCCGAATGAGCGCGGTCCAGATCAAAGGATCGATGTTGAATCGAACGTGTCGAATGATGTCGTTCGGCATAGTGTGGATGCGACTTTAGGTTTACTTTTTACTCTGAGGTTCACGTCATGGGCTTCTTCAATTTATGTTGATTTTCAATTCAATTATGCCAGAAAAAAGAATGTATGAATACCAACACCACAGGAGTACAGAGACGAATTAATACCACTAAAGCTAAACTCCAACCGAAGTACTCATCTAGACAAGAAACAAGTAGAAAACATTCGACCACATAGTACAGTCAAATAGGGTTTTTAGCAGGAAAGTTTTGGGGTAGTTTTGATTTTTTCGGTTTTTTATGTTTTTGGGGTGCTGAATCTGAATCTGAGGTTTGCTAACAAAATTTCGTGAGGGAACATTGAAAAAAATACAAAAAAAAGAGAAAAATCTCATTCTTTGGCAGTTTTCTGCTTATAACTCGGAAACTATCAACTTTTCGTGAAAAACCTTTCCATACAAAATGAAAGTACATGAAATTTCCTACAAATTGTATTACAACAGCTTGTTCTGCGATAACCCGTTCTGGCTCCAATTATAGTTGAAAATGAGGTATTTTCTATGACTCAATAAATGAAAATAAATTAAATTCCGTGGTTCCGATAATGAGAACGTCTTGAAATACTGCATGAACATTCAGTATATCAGTCTCGATTCACAAAAAAAAATTAACTCGAATCGGATATCTTGTTATGGAAATATAAATATTCTTCTTTTCAATATTCCAATTCAATTTTCTATGGTTCTGTTCACACTATGGCCACCAAATTTTGGATGAAGCTTCTTATGAGCATCTTGCATATGGCCGCAACATTTCATTTCGATGGGTTCGTTTGTCTGAGATATTGTGGAACAAAAACTTTGAATGGCCATATTCTGTTTCATAAAACATGGCCATTCAAAATTTCTGTTCCTCAATATCCCAGATAAAACTAAACCAATCGGAATGAAATGGTGCGGCCAAATGCAACATGCTCATAATAAGCCTTATGCAAAATTGTGTGACGATAGTGTGAAGAGAACCATAGAAAATTGAATTGGAATATTGAAAGGAAGAATCTTTATATGTATTTACATAACAAAATTCCGATTCGAGTTAAATTTTTTGTGAATCGAGACTGATATACTGAATGTTCATGCAAAATTTCAAGACGTCGCATTATCGGAACCACGGAATTTAATTTACTTTCATTTATTGAGTCATAGAAAATACCTCATTTTCAACTATAATTTGAGCCAGAACGGGTTGTCGCAAAAACAAGCTGTGGTGATACAATTGTAGGAAATTTCACCTACTTTCATTTTGTATAGAAAGGTTTTCACGAAAAGTTGATAGTTTCCGAGTTATAAGCAGAAAACTGCCAAAAAATGAGACTTTTTCTCTTTTTTTGTATTTTTTTCAATGTTCCTTCACGAAATTTTGTTAGCAACCTCAATTCGGATTCAGCACCCCAAAAACATAAAAAATCGAAAAAATCAAAACTATCCCAGAACTTTCCTGCTAGGGTTCTTTTGAGCACAAATTGACTG
>CM024242.1:71153601-71204326 GCA_013421045.1 Propylea japonica | reverse complement strand
TGGTATATTCAGTATTTTGATACATCGTAAGGTTTTCGAAGATATTGCTCCGAAAATGTGAAACTCAAAATTGAAATATTTCGAGATTTTCAAATGGCAACCCCATATTTATTTCACAGCATTCGATTCGAAATGAAAAATGAATGGCAGTCTCTTTTAACACTAATTATTTATTTTGGATAGTTTTCGAATGAGATGAAAAATACTGAAATTTTTCAGTTTTATAGTTCATGATCTATGGTTCTGTTTACGATGAAATGGTTCTATGATTTTGGCAAATTGTTGAAGTAGATTCTATGGTTGAAATCATAAAAAGTATTCGATGATCATGGATGTCATAGAAAAAAATTTACCCATATTATTCAAACACGATTCGAGTTGTTCACAATTCACGGGAAATGCCTTTAAAAATCGTTATTACATTTAGCAAGAATGACTTGAAAGAAATTCCGAAAATTGTTTAGGCTTTCTGTAATCCTGGCCTTATGTTCACTAATTATTTATTTTTGACAGATTTCAAATGAGATGAAAAATACTGAAATTTTTCAGTTTTTAGAGTCATGTTCAATGGACATAATGCTGTGTGATTATAAAATGAATTATCGGAATGAATCCTATTTGAGGTCATGAACATAGGGCCAGGATTACAGAGTGTCTAAACATTTTTGGAATTTCTTTCCGATCATTTGTGCTGAATGTGAATAACGATTGTTAAAGGTCCTACAGATCCTTTCAATAATTTTTTGGCATTCCTCGTGAATTGTGAAACAACCCGAATCGTGTTTGAATAATATGGGTAAACTTTTTTCTATGACCTCCATGATCCTCGAATACTTTTGATTTCAACCATAGAATCTGCTTCAACAATTCACGCCATAATCATAGAACCATTTCATCGTAACAGAACCATAGATCATGAACTATCAATACTGCAAAATTTCAGTATTTTTCATCTCCTTCGAAAACTATCCAAAATAAATAATTAGTGTAAAAGAAGACTGCCATTCATTTTTCATTCCGAATCGAATGCTGTAAAATAAATATGAGGTTGCCATTTGAAAATCTCGAAATATTTCAATTTAAGTTCACATTTTCGCAGCAATATCTTCGAAAAGCCTTACGATGTATCAAAATACTGAATATACCACATGAATGCCTGAAGTCTTTACTATGAGACTGCTGATTTTGGCTCCGTTCGCATAAAAAATAATCGAGATATTGCATTTCCAAACTGGCAATGGAAATGCCAAAAGTTTCAGGAATTTGTGAATAACTTGGCAACAGTGCATAGCAGAGAAATTTTTTTAGTGTGTTATACTGCAAATTTGGTATTGAATCGATACATAAATGAAAATATAGGTAGGTCCATTTGAAATAAGAAAGTAGATATGCGTTTGAGATAGACGTGGCAACACTGTCGACTTGAAAATATTTTAGGCGAAGAGTTCCTTCACCCTCAGGGCTGCACCAAAATTTCAGAACGAAATATTCACTAGTTCTCCTAAAATATCTAATAGGCCAACTTAAAAAGAAAACCCTGTATGCTGAGTTAAGTGGTATCGCTTCAAAATTCCTTGAGAACATAAAAAAAACCGCGTGTGAACGTAGGGAACGAGCCGACAGAGTAAATGAATTTGTAAATGAATTGTCAAGTTAGAATACAAATATGATAAATTAAATAAAAATGTCAAATCCGAACCAAGTTCTCTCGAAACATTGAGCACCTACCAAACCATCATAGCAAATTCACTTTCAGAATCTAGAAATTGCTTCAGGAAAGATCAAAATTAATCGAAGATAAAGTAAATACAGAGAAATCAATCATGAGTGAAAAATTCGATTTGAGGACAGCATCCTCTTTATTGCCATCTATGAATAATACAGAAGAATCTGTGATGCAACTAATTGATGCCATAAAATTATATAAAGATATGCTCGATGAGCAACGTAGAAATTCTCTTATTAATTATGTTATAAAAATTAATTAACGCCTAATGATAAATTAAGATTGAAGAAAGAGTATCAGAAAGTTGAAGATTTGATGGTAAATATGAAAAAATTCCTAGTAACCAAAAGTCACCTGCAGCATTATCCACCCAACTCCATAGTTTAAAACAGGATAATAAAACAATAGAAGATTTTGCTAAACTAATTGAACAGTTGTCTCTAGATCTAACTATCGCTCAAGCAGATTGCACCAGAACCAGAAGCATTACCTGTTTTAGCCAAAGTGAATGAAAAAATTGCTTTGGGAGCATTTTCGAATGGTTTACGAAATACGGAAATTAGAACTATAATAAAGGCAAGAAATTTTAATAACCTCAAAGATGCTGTAGCATCAGCTAAAGAAGAGGAACTTGTGAAAATGTCAGCTTCAACATCTACTCAAAAAGTCTTTGCAATGGAAAATTTTAATCGTAATTTCAACAGTTATAATTATAGTCAGACAAAGTTCAATAATGCTTCGTCTCATCGCGGTCATGACCGTCGTAAGGAAAATCCAAACAAGCAAATGCATTTCAGCAATACAGCACAAAAAAAAAACGGTCAAGGTCGCGGTCGGCAGTTCGCGAATTATTTTAAAAATAATAACAAAGGGAACTCGACCCAGCACAGAACGAATTCATTCTTGAGGTAGGTTCAGTTTTATCAAATGCTAATGACCATCCAATAGCTTTTGCTTCGCGAAGTTTGAATCCAGCAGAAAGGAATTATTGTACAATTGAAAAAGAGCTTTTAGCCATAGTTTGGTCAGTCAAACATTTCAGACCTTATTTGTATGGACGAAAATTTAAAATCTTAACAGATCACATACCACTGATTTATTTATTCAATATGACTAATCCATCAAGTAGATTAACCAAGTTCCGTTTGATTTTAGAAGAATATGACTTCACGGTTCATTACGTGAAAGGTTCAGAAAATGTAACAGCAGATGCATTATCGCGTATCAAACTAAATTCGAAAGATCTCAAAGAAATGACAAATGTAGGAGTTGAAAACATTAGCGTCATGACGAGGTCTCGAACTAAAAATGAAATAGGTTCTAAACACACGAGACGAATACCTCCGACGATAAGAGGATTGATCAGCCTGTTGTAGTCGAAGTTTTAAAACGTCCAGCGAAAAGTGTCGAGTTAAGGCCAATTTCAGAAAAAGAATTTCGTATTTGGAGAATCAACGTTCGGAGCAGTACAATAAAAATTTGTTATATAATGTGAATTCACAAATCATTTTCATTAACCAGGACATCCGATCAGCGTACGACTTAGGTACATCGTTGAGGAAACTGGAAGAATTACGCAGAAAATGATATATTAGAATTGTACCTCATAAAGCTAGCTAGTAATGAAAAATTTTTGAACATGTTGACAAATTACAAAAAAGGAAATTCTAGGAACATCGTTAAAGATTACGTAATAAGAGATGTAACGCGAATCGAAGACAGAGAACTAATAGTCTAAGAGCCCGTGAACCCCAGACCTTCGTTATTTTATAAAAGCTGAAAACTTGTCTAAGCATGCTCCCAACAAAGGTATGAACGATAGACTATTATGAAGTTCGGGATACCCTGGCTTTGGCAGGTAAACGGTATTAAAGGGGTGTAAAATACTGATCTAGTTTCGTCATTTATAAAGTGTGATTTTTTGATATTACCTTCAGGAAATCATTAAAATTCACGTCATTAATTGCCAGACACTTACTATAGTGGCAACCCTTGCCAGACAACCTTAATGTTCATTAAATTATATGTAATTATACTTACGTTATAGTATAAAAGCTCATTTTTATATATAATACTTGGGTAATAATTAGATAATGTTATCTCATTAGACAGACATTTTTGATAGTGCCAACCCTTTGACAGACAAGCTTGTAGTTTAGCTGCAGGTGCGAGCGCGAGACAGTATATATGAGTGAGTGCGAGTAAGACGATATGATTATAATGACTTATGCAAATACATTTTTTGGTACAGATTTATATAGCTTATCATTTAAGTGAATCTCAAAAACATCTGAAGAAAAGACATTCGAAGCCACAACTGAATAAAATTGTTAAAAATTTTTTTTATTCTATTAACAATTTAATTTAGTTGTAGCATTGAATGTCTCTAATTTTTCTGATAGTCTAAGAGCTCGTGGACACCAAACCTTCGTTATTTTATAAAAGATTAAAACTTGTCTACGCATGCTCCCAACACAGGTGAGAACGATGGACCATTATGAAGTTCGGGTTACCCTGGCTTTGGCAGGTAAACGGTACTAAAGGGGTGTAAAATCATTTAAGTAAATCTCAAAAACATCTGAAGAAAAAGATTCGATGCTACAACTGAATAAAATTGTTAAAATTTTAATTTATTCTCTTAACAATCTAATTTAGTTGTAGCATTGAATGTCTTTTCTTCAGATGTTTTTGAGATTCACTTAAATGATTAGTTATATAAATCTTTACCAGAAAATGTATTTGCATAAGTCATTATAATCATGCCGTCTTACTCGCACTCACTCATATATACTGTCTCGCGCTCGCACCTGCAGCTAAACTACAAGCTTGTCTGTCAAAGGGTTGGCACTATCAAAAATGTCTAATGAGGAAACATTATCTACACTACTGGAAAAAATTAAAGGATCAAAAAAAATTCCAAATTTTTCGGCAATATTCAACAGCCGTAACTTTGAGAGGAATGGTCGTACAAGGAATTTAAAAAAAGGAAATTGTAGCTCCAAGTGTCTAGTTTTTGGATTAGAACTTCAAAATGTTTTGGTGTCATCGGTTGTTGAGTAATCTTGAAGAGACCATCATCAAAAAAAAATTCGAAATTTTTTCAGTTTTTTCCTTGGTCTACGGGCTTGGAAAATTTTTTTTTGCTCAATCACTATGAGGATTGGATAGTTTCTTCATTCTGTTTTAATCTCATATTCTATAGATTTTGGTATATCCACTTCTTGTCAAGATATCGGCCTTCAAATGAAAAAGGATCCTTTTGCCTTTGAATATCGATACCTCGGCAACCAATGATTGCACAGAAAGCTAAAGGTGGGTTTCAGGAACTTGAATGAATTCCCTTCAACGGTTAGCCATTGCTTTTCCGAAAAAAAAATTATTCTTTTTGTCACATGAATTTGAAAATGCAACAAAAAAAGGTCTTTTCGTGGTGTTTTCGGAATACGAGCGCTGGATCGAAAATATTGTGGGGAAAGAAAATGTTAAGTGTGCAATTAACAGTTCAATAAGTCCACAAAAATCTCACAAAGAGCCAAATTAATCCAGCCAACCGTTTTGTGTTTCACTCGATCGAATTTCTGAAAAATTAAAGGATCACGTTTCTTGCCCTGAAAAGCTCATCACCTTTATAATCTTGAAAAAACGAGAAAAAAAAAAGGTAACCAATTTTTCTCTACAATTTCATTACAGAAAGTTATTGAACTCTCAAAAAAGAAAAAAAAATCTCAAAAAATAAAAATAAAAAAAAAATTTCCTCATATTTTTTGGAACAGTAGGAATTTTTTTTTCGATTTTTTCGAGAATTTTTTTCGATTTTTTTTCCAGAATTTTTTTTCTATTTTGGAAGTTCATTATCTTTCTGCAATGAAATCGTTGAAAAGGGTCGTGAATTTTTTTTTTCTTGTTTTTCCGAGATAATAAAGGTTTTGAGCTTTTCAGAGCAGGAAACGTAATCCTTTAATTTTTTCAGAAATTTGATCGGGTGAAACACGAAAACGGTAGGCTGGATTAATTTGGCTCTTTGTGAGATTTTTGTGGACTTATTGAACTGTTAATTGCACACTTAACATTTTCTTTCCCCACAATATTTTCGATCCAGCGCTCGTATTCCGAAAACACCACGAAAAGACCGTTTTTTTTGTTGCATTTTCAAATTCATGTGACAGAAAGAATAATTTTTTTTTCGGAAAAAAGCAATGGCTAACCGTTGAAGGGAATTCATTCAAGTTCCTGAAACCCACCTTTAGCTTTCTGTGCAATCATTGGTTACCGAGGTATCGATATTCAAAGGCAAAAGGATCCTTTTTCATTTGAAGGCCGATATCTTGACAAGAAGTGGATATACCCAAAATCTATAGAATATGAGATTAAAACAGAATGAAGAAACTATCCAATCCTCATAGTGATTGAGCAAAAAAAAAATTTTCCAAGCCCGTAGACCAAGGAAAAAACTGAAAAAAATTTCGAATTTTTTTTTGATGATGGTCTCCTCAAGATTACTCAACAACCTATAACACCAAAATATTTTGAAGTTCTAATCCAAAAACTAGACACTTGGAGCTACAATTTCCTTTTTTAAATTCCTTGTACGACCATTCCTCTCAAAGTTACGGTATGTTGAAAATTGCCGAAAAATTGGAATTTTTTTTGATCCTTTAATTTTTTCCAGTAGTGTATTTATTACCCAAGTATTATACAGGGTGTCCCATTACTCGACGTCAACCCGGAACCGGGTGAAAAGGCAAGTAATGCTGGTTGTCAGAAAAAAATATAAAAAAAATCTGAGTTGCATGATTTTAAAAAAATGGGCATTTAAAAAAACACGCAAAATTCCACACCGTGTGACAATTTTTTCGCTCCTGTTACCACAAATATCAACTTTTTCCAACTTTGTTTGTGCTTTGTAACCTTGAATAATGCTTGTCTAAACTGTAATCAAAATTTGGATACCAGCTGCTCTAGGTTTCATAAAAATAGGGCTTGCCTCTCAGAAAAAAAATTCAAAATAAAGAATTGCCTAGTTTCAACTGACTGTATTGAAAAAAAAATGAACTACGCAAGTTTGGCATGTTTCGTCAAAAGTTGGCGCATTTAGTAAGGATTCCAAAATGGTATAATACTTGTTAAATTGAAGCTGCCGTAGTTCAAATTTATTTTCGATGTCTTTGAATACACTTTTTCGTTCACTGCTTTCCAGTAAAAAAGTCCAATGGATTCAGGTCCGGTGAAAGGGGCGGCCCTGAGATTGGACCAGAACGTCCGATCCATCTTCCGGGAAAAAATGTTACCAGAAAAAAAAATTTTCAGAGAAAATAATTTTTCCAGAAAAAAATGTTCCGAAGAAATTCCTCTGGAATTTTATTTTCTGGTAACATTTTTTCCTGGAAGATGGATCGGACGTTCTGGTCCAATCTCGTGGCCGCCCCGTTCACCGGACCTGAATCCATTGGACTTTTTTACTGGGAAGCAGTTAACAAAAAAGTGTATTCAAAGACAATCGAAAATAAATTTGAACTACGGCAGCTTCAATTTAACAAGTATTATACCATTTTGGAATCCTTACTAAATGCGCCAACTTTTAACGAAACATGCCAAACTTACGTAGTACATTTTTTTTCAATACAGTCAGTTGAAACTAGGCAATTGTTTATTTTGAATTTTTTTTTGAGAAGTAAGCCCTATTTTCATGAAACCTAGAGCAGCTGGTATCAAAATTTTGATTACAGTTTAGACAAGCATTATTCAAGGTTACACAGCAAAAAAAAAGTTGGGAAAAGTTGATATTTGTGACAACAGGAGCGAAAAGACTGTCACAGGGTGTGGAATTTTGCGTGTTTTTTCAAATGCCCATTATTTTAAAATCATGCAACTTAGATATTTTTTTATATTTTTCTGACAACCAGCATTACTTGCCTTTTCACCCGGTTCCGGGTTGACGTCGAGTAATGGGACACCCTGTATATAAAAATCAGCTTTCATACTATAACTTAAGTAGAATTACATATAATTTAATGAACATTAAGGGTGTCTGCCAAGGGGTTGCCACTATAGTAAGTGTCTGGCAATTAATGACGTGAATTTTAATGATTTCCTGAAGGTAATATCAAAAAATCACACTTTATAAAACGACGAAACTAGATCAGTATTTTACACACCTTTAATACCGTTTACCTGCCAAAGCCAGGGTAACCCGAACTTCATAATGGTCCATCGTTCTTACCTGTGTTGGGAGCATGCGTAGACAAGTTTTCAGCTTTTATAAAATAACGAAGGTCTGGGGTTCACGGGCTCTTGCTCTATAAGGCAAATTATTCTGAACGATTTTCACATGCTTCCTACCGGTGGACATGCAGGTATCCAACGCATGTTTAATAATATTAAAAGAGAGTATTTTCGGAACGGTTTAAAATCTGATGTTGAAAAATTTGTGAAGAAGTGTGATGATTGTCAACGTCATAAACATTCTTTACCTAGGAAAGAACCTTTGACAATCACTACCACAGCTTCGTCTGCATTTCAGAAAATTTTTCTTGATCTTATAGGTCCTCTACCTACTGATGTGAAAAATAATAAATATACTCACAATTCAATGTGACTTAACCAAATTCGTAGAGTGCTATCCACTTCCTAACAAAGAAACAGAAGAAGTTTCAAAATCTTTTATTGAAAACTTTGTTTTGAGGCATGGTATACCTTCTGAAGTTGTTATAGACCAAGGCACAGAATTCTTATCAAGAATATTCAGTGAATCGTGTGATTTGCTCAAAATTAAACAATTCAATTCAACAGCTTATCACCACGAAACACTAGGTGCACTTGAAAATTCGCATAAACACTTAGGAGCTTTCCTTCGAATGCACACAGCTAAGGAAAGTAACAACTGGAGTAATTGGGTTCCATATTGATGCTTTTCATATAACAAACCGTGAACTCTTCAACTCGCTATACTCCATACGAATTAGTTTTCGGAAAACCTAGTAGATTTCCACAAAATTTAAAAAGTCAAGTAGATCCTATCTACAATTTTGACAACTGTCAACTATCCAATTCAACTCAAATATAGGTTGCAAACAGCTTGGAAAGATGCTAGAAAAAACTTGGTGAAGAAAATTAAAAAGAAAAGAGATTTTGACAAGAAATGTAATGAAAAACACTACGAAGTAGGAGATAAAGTGCTTATAAATAACAAAAACATGGACAATAAGCTTAACCCTTTATTCAACGGTCCATAAGAAATAGTGGAAGTGCGAAATCCGAACATTATTGTGAAAACGGACAAGAACAAACTCAAATAAGTGCACAAAAATAGAGTAAAACAATATTATCAGTGATTAAATTTAAGAGATTGTTGTAAATATTGGATTAGGTAAATAACATTATAAACTTTGTAGATTTAAGATAAACTAAGACTGTGATAGGTGTATAGGTATAGATTTCAAGATATAGATAAGTCGAAAAAAATTTTTTTTTACATTTTCATAGAAAACAAAAAAATTTTTTCTCTCAAAGGGGGAAAGTGTAGTATGTGTCAGTACACACAGCCTGTATAATTACCATACGTGAGACGGTAAGGCTGGTCAGCCTCGCATCATCTTAAAATGTTATTGAAATATCACGTAGCGTAATCTTTGAATGTATAACCATTGACGACTATGTTTATTGTTAAGTATAAACACTAACAATTGGATTGTATAAATAACAAGTATCAATTGTTTAGAGGAGAGTCCGATTACATGTTACTATGGTCATTCAGTGAAATGTCCAATTAATTAAACACCTTTGATGAGTCTAAGTGTATCATTCCACCATCCCTCTACGGTATAGGCGATTGGCCGAACCTACCCTAGTTGGGTACATTACAAGAGTAGAAACAAAGAAAGACGTCCCATTAATTATTATTAGTTACATAAAAAATGGTTGCCGAAACAAAAAAATCCGATGTTTCTGATGATGTTAATCAATATCACAATTTCAAAGATCAATTATTACATATCATAGATTGCATTATATTCAAGTTTAATAGTATTGTTATACCTCAATCAATGCGTGAAGAAATGCTGAAAGCTTATGCATGGGCCCTTTAGGCATATCCAGTACAAAAAAATTCGTTAGAGGTGGGTTATTTTGGCCATGCATGAATAGTGAAATTAAAAATTATGTACGAAATTGTCAAAATTGGCTTAGATATATAAACAATAACGCTGCATATCCTCTCATGCCACATGAAATACCAGACATTCCATGGCAGAAGTTTGGGGCATTTTTCAATTTAAATCGAAATACTATTATATATATCTTCTTATTTTAGATTATAATTCAGAATATTTTGAAATTGCTCCAACCAATTCATTCAATAGTAGAATTTTTGTCGCCATGGTATCCCAATTCAATTAGAATCTGTTAATGGGCCACCATTTAATTCAGTTAGTTTAAGAGATTTCGTTAAAAATGGAGTAGAGAACATGTAACATCCAGTCTACATTACCCTTAAAGTAATGGACTTGCTGAAAGAACAATAGGTACAGTTAAGAATATTTTCAAGAAATGTAAGGCCTCAGGCTGTGATGTGTATCTGGGTCTACTGAATTTCAGAAACACTCTCAAAGCTGAAGGTATCTCCTCACAGGAAAAACTTTTAATGTCAAGAAATCTTCGTTGCCTTATTCCCAGTTCTTGATCGAGCTTGAGACCATCAGTGGTACCCCATACTGAAGAAGAAAAGCAAAAAATAGCTGAGAGACAAGAGATAGTGAAACACTATTACGATAAAAGCGAAATATCTACCTAATGTTGAGATTGTTGAAACATTTCATCAAACAAATACCAAATCAAAACTGGATACCCTTGTTAACAAACCGAACAGATTTAATGATTATGAAACTTATATGTGAACCAAATTTTTAACTCTTTTGAAAAAAGGAACATGTGAGAGTTATAAAGAAGAACAAGAGTGACTGTGAAAATTCAGTGACCGGTAACATTCTAGATTGACAAGTGATAAAAAGACATTATGATAGGTTAAGATAGTCAGAAATTCGAAGCTCTAGTAATGGTCGTAGTCTGTGTCTGTATTGAAGTCGAAAACAAAATACTTGTAAAGAAGTCTGCATCGTGAATATATCCCCTGAACCCAATTCCTGATTCAACAAAACATGACAATTCCAATTGAATTTTCTATGGTGTATTTACACCATGGCCACAAAATTCTGCATGAGGCATATTTTGAGCCTCTTGCATATGGTCGCAACGTTTCATTTTGATAGCTTTCGTTTTGTCTGAGATAGTGAGGACAAAAATTTTGAATGACCATATTTTATGGAACACCCTGCACGATTTGGCTGGTTAACACCCTGAAAATTTTCAGTCACTCGGACAACCTCCTCCAAAGTTATTGTGCTAACGGCCGGACGGACGGCCCCATGGACCGAATTGAATTTGACCACGACTTCGTCACCAGGGAGTAGAACCATATCGTTTGTGACCATTTTCGGCACAAATTCGAAAATTACGGGCAATTGGGCAGAACGATATAGCACTCGTTTAAAGAGAACGAGCGCTCAAAAAGAGAATATTATAGAACAGCTCGTTTCGAAAAGATTTCACTTATTATGAAACTGATGGCCTTCAGCTGAAACTGATGTGTACCGAAAAAATGGGTTGAGTGATACTGCATTTAAAAGGTCTTGAAAGTCTCTTTATAACAGTGTAGGTATCAAAAACGATTTTGATAAATCGTTTCCGCAAGAATATTTTTTCATGCTCAAATGAGCCACCTCAAATACTTTGGTTATTAACAGAATACAAACATGAAAATTTGAATTGTAATTTTTTCTCGAGTGTAAGAAAGATTCTTCCAAAATGTTTGATTCTTCAAAATAATTAGGTGAGACATTGCAAGAACGTATCAGGGTGTCGTATGTGATTGGAAAAGAACATCTGATATGATAGAGAACAAAGGTCGAAGTGTTACAAAGAATATTCGACCATCTAGGAAATGAATGGTCAAGTTATTTGCTTACTAATCTATATTCGTCCTATGTTTGTGATATCTTAGGAGTAACTGAAATTGAGAAAACATTTACATTACTATGTTCAAATGGATATCTTTCTTGACCCATGAAGCCTGACAGAGTTATACCTTCGAATAAGTAGGGCATTACATTCGCACATGATTGTAGTTATATGTTGGATTCCCCCTGTATTATTATAATATATATATTTTGCTGACTCTGTGTTACGATACCAGGAACTATCCCATAGTAGGGGAACACTAGTTTACTTGTTATGTTAATTAGATTAGATAAGACATTATTATACTGAATGTCGTGACTTTAACATTGTCCACTTTGGTTAATAATCAATAAAACTTTTTAAAAATCAAAGTTATTATTTACAAACATAAGTGGCGCAGTCGGTAGGATACCCAAACATTTTTTTTTGACCAAAATCGCAGAGAAAATTGTTTTCGTATCAACGATTAGTTGGGTATTCCGAAATTTTCAACGAACCTTGGCCCCAAAATTGACCAAGTTCAACCCAGTGGTGCAACAAAACCAGCGAGCGGAAGTCAACATCGCGGAAGCTCATAGTTAGGACAACCACACAAAGTCATCAGCTTTCAGGTGGAGAAATTATAGTTTGGTACGGAGTTTCTGGAACGAAACTGCCTGCTATAATCGCTGTATCCCCTGAAACGGAAGAAAAGAAGAGAAGAAGAAATCTTTATGAAGCCAGTAGCGTAAGTTTCACATCCTTTTTCCCAAAAATCCCATCACCTTATTTTCATTCATAGATATATATATATTTTTTTTGTGAAAACTTGATTATTTTGTGAATCTTATACTTCGGTACAAATATATAATAAAATATTCATATGAACGATAATATTAGAGATCGTAGTCCTTTAAGAAGAGAAAACAGACAAGCAATAAGAATGGCAGTTCCACAAGTTCAAAAACATCATATTGATTGCGTACCAGAATACGACGGCAACCCTTCAACTCTAGCTATTTTTATTCAGTCGAGTGAATATCTGATCAATAATTTTTCTGATCCGAATAATGCAGCGAATCCACAAAATGAATTTCTTTTGCGAGCTGTAATAGGAAAGCTAACAGGCAGAGCCCTAAATTTAGTAGGTAGTAGAGGTAATCTCAGAAACTGGTTATCGATTAAAAATTTACTACTTCAGTTCTTCTCAGATCAGCGAGACGAAAACTGTTTAGTGGGAGACTTGATGCATCTAAAACAAGGAAAATTCGAAAACCCTGTAAATTTCGGCTATAGATGTCAGGATCTCCTGAGTTTATTACTGAATAAAATTCAATTAACGGAAGTCGATCCGAATATCAGAGATTTAAAAAAGAATTTATATGAAAATCAAGCACGTAATGCGTTCCTTAGAGGTCTTCACTCAAATTTACCTATTAGATTAAGAAATCCACAAAATTTAGAACAAGCTATCTCGTTCACGATAGAGGAACAAAATTTCATGTATGCCAGACGAAATTTACACTCCAACATTCTATCAAGCCTCCGAGTCCTCATTATAAAACTTCTCCCCCTTGGAGACAAAATGTACAGCGTCCATTATATCAAAACTTGAGCCCTGTTAATCAAATACCGTTCACACAAACTCGTCAAAATTTAATTCAGCCAAATCACAATAGTCCAAGAAGTGCGCAAATTAGAAATCCCTCACAAATACGGCCACAACCGGTACCTATGGACACGTCCTCAGCTAATACAAGACGAACAGAACGACCCCAAAGTAGAATGAATCAATCTAATAGAATACCAAATCAAAGAAATTTCATCTCCGAAGAACTCTTCCAGCAAGAAATTCAGGAAGAAACAGAAGAATATAATAGCGATGATTATAATTACGATGACTATTATACAGCAGATCATAGTCAAACTGATCAATATGAATTCACTGAATACGAAAATGATCAATATCCGATTTAGCGAATGAAAATTTTCAGTTCCCACAAATTCACCAGCAACAAACGTAATAAATATTTCAAATATAAATACTCCTTCCTTACCATTCATAAAAATTCCAGGAGTTGGTTTTAAATTTATGATTGATACTGGAAGTTCAAGAACTCTAATCAGTCCTCGGATAGTGGATAAATACTATCAGAAATATATTAAATATGCTCCATTCAAAATAAAAACAGCTCATAATACCACAGTTCATGAATATGTTGCAAATATACCACTTCCAAAAATTTTCAAAACTAGAGAATATTTTAACTTTCACATTTTCGAGTTCAACGATGAATATGACGGATTAATAGGGATGGATTTATTGACTCATTTAGGCGCAAATATCGATTTAAAGAAAAACGTACTTTATACAAAGAACGGACCTATTCCTTTATATTTCAAGAAAAAATCTTACTCATACGTCTTACCACCTAGGTCTCAAAAAGTAATAAAAGTACCCATAAATTCGAATGAAGTTAATCAAGGTATTGTGGAATACATCAAACTAAGAGAAGGTATCGAAATTCCACAATGTCTAGTCAAAATAGAAAATGATGAAGCATACTAACAGTAACAAATAGCAATGAAGGAGAAGAACATATTATAATAAATCCTATACAAATGTCGAAATTAATGAGTCCAATATAACCCCGATATCGAGTTTCACAATAATGTAGTTAAACATGAAATCAGAACTGTAGATGAATCCAATTTTCCAAAAGGCTTATAGAATGCCAGAAACGCAAAAGAGAGAGGTCGAAAATCAGGTCAAAGAACTTTTGAAGAACGGCATAATTCAACCCTCTACTAGTCCGTGGAGCAGTCCAGTCGTCGTTGTTCCAAAGAAAGTCGATGCATCTGGACAACAAAAATATCGTTTATGTGTTGATTATAGATTACTTAACAAAAAAGCATTGATGATCAATACCCTCTCCCGAACATCAGTGATGTATTAGACAAACTCGGAAAATGTAAATATTTTTCTACACTTGACTTAGCATCAGGATACCATCAAATCGAAATGCACCCTAGAGATATTCCCAAAACAGCTTTTTCTACGGAACGAGGTCATTATGAATATAAAAGACTTCCTTTTGGACTAAAAAATGCACCACGAACATTTCAAAGAGTAATGGATAATATTCTTAGAGGTATAATGAATGAATGTTGCTTAGTTTATTTAGATGATATAATAATATTTTCAACATCACTCCAAGAACACATAGAAAAACTGCGTAAAGTTTTTGATCGTATTAGAGAAGCAAATTTGAAGATTCAAATGGATAAATCTGAATTCTTAAAAAAAGAAGTTCAATTCTTAGGTCACATCATAACACCAGAAGGTCTTAAACCTAACCCTCTAAAAATTGATGCAATTTTACGATACCCAGTTCCCAAAACACCAACTGAGTTGAAAGGATTTCTCGGACTCACAGGATATTATCGCAAGTTTATAAGGGACTATGCCAAAATTACAAAATCATTAACCGTTTGTTTGAAAAAAGGAAGAAAAATAGTTCATTCGGAAGAATTCATGAAATCGTTCAACAAATGTAAGGAAATACTCACTAATCCTCCAGTTTTGCAATACCCGGATTTTAGTAAAAATTTTATAGTCACTACGGATGCATCAAATGTAGCCATCGGCGCTATCTTATCACAGGGACCCATTGGTTCAGACAGACCAATATGTTACGCATCAAGAACTCTTAATCAATCGGAAGAACGCTACAGCACTATTGAAAAAGAACTTCTAGCAGTAGTCTGGGCAGTTAAATACTTTAGACCCTACATATATGGTAGAAAATTCATAATATGTACCGATCACCGGCCTTTAATTTGGCTCGATAAACTTAAGGAACCAAATTCAAAATTACATAGATGGAAAATACGATTAGAAGAATATGACTACGAACTTGCCTACAAAAAAGGGTCAATAAACAGAAATGCCGACGCACTATCAAGAATTCAATTGAACCCTATTGACACAGATTCTCTAATAAATAACGTGGACGAAAACGAAATCGATAAACTATTAGAAGACGCATCGTCAATCGAAATGTCTGATTCAGAATTAGATGCAATACTAGAAAAACTGGATACCACAGAACAAGGTAATGATAAACAGTCAGAAAGGAGTCAAGACACCATACATTCTTCAAATACGGAGACAGAAAACTCATCACCGATAAAAATATCGAACGATATAATTGACTCTAAACCTAATCAATATTTTATTCAGGAAATATATAACAACCCAAAACCTGTGAGAAAAGAATCAGTGGGAAACATAAAAAAATTCTACGTACAGATAACTAGCTCGAATAACGAATCTGAGATCACACGATTCCTGAAAGAATACACAGCAGATAAGAAAAGATATTATTTCCACTTCGAATCCGAGAATATGTTTAGAAATTTTAGCAACGTTGTTAACAAGTTGTTCAACAGAAACGGCCCAGAGATCATATATTGCACTGAAAGAAGAGAAGTAATTCAAGACGAAGAGCTTATCATTCAGGCGATAAAATTCCAACACGAAGGAAAAACAAATCACCGAGGTGTAAATGAGACATTGAGGCAACTTCAGCGGAAATATTTCTTTCCATCAATGAAAGAACGCGTTTCGAACTACATAGCGAACTGCGAAATTTGTAAAAAAAAATAAATACGAAAGAAATCCCCCTAGAATCGAGATGATGCTAACAGACACCCCTTATAGACCTTTTGAAAAAATACATTTAGACATTTATACACTGGAAAATACAAAATTTTTAACAATAATTGACGCATTCACGAAGTTAGGCCAAGCGATAGAACTAAAATCCAAAAACTCGGTAGACATATTCCATGCGTTAATAAATTATTTTTCTTTTTACGGAACACCTTTACTCATTAGTTCGGACCAAGGAATGGAATTTTTCGGACATGTTGTAAAAGAACTATTAGAAACACATAAAATAAATATTCATTTCACAACAGCACATCACCCCGATTCGGATGGAATAATTGAGAGATTCCACTCAACAATAGCAGAACATTGTAGAATTTTGAGATCACAATCCAAAGATTCTATAGGAATCATTATGAAATATGCCATCATAGGTTACAACAATTCTATTCATTCTGCAACAAAGCTTACCCCACTTGAACTAACTTTCGGTCATACGAAATTGAAAGATCCTCTAGACATTCTCTACGATAAACAAATGTACAGTGACTATTTACAAAAACATAAGGAGAAACTGGCACTAGTATATGATAAAGTAAATGAAAATTTAATTTCCCATAAAAACAAAATTGTCCAAAAAATTAACGAGAATACAAAAAATCCTTTCAAAATTGGCCAAACAGTTTACGAAAAAAGCTATAAATACGCACGTAACAAGAGCGGACCTAAATTTAGCGGACCATTCATTATAACCAAAATTTTACCAGGCAATAAAGCCCTCATTCAAAAATTAGAGGGAAATAAATCAAAACAAAATGTAGGCCAGACAGTTCATTTGAAAAATCTAAGACAACCTATTGCAGGATCATCACCCTCGCAACAATCTGCGGGACCCTCGTCCTAGAATGTACAGAAGTGAAGATATTGAAAATCACGGATAACCCCGGCATGTTACCCATGAAAAAAGGTTTATCTCAAAATGTTGTGAATCATTGGACACTCATACAAATCATCGATTTATCCAACATAACGTCGGAATTCCATAAATTAATATCTAGTTATCAAAAGATGAATATTTCTTTTCATAATTCAAAACACGGTAAAAATTATTTACAGGAAATTTCCAATCACAAATATATTTTAGATTATAAAATCGACGAAACTCATAAAAAGCTCAGGCAATTAATACCAAACTCCAATAAGAGAGAAAAAAGAGGGCTGATCAATGGATTAGGTTCTATTTGGAAATCAATAACGGGAAATTTAGACCAAAGTGATGCTGATAAATATGACGAAGCCATAAATAATTTGAAAAACTCGCAACAGAAATTGATTGAGGTGGCAGATTCACAGATCAGTTTAACAGAAAATTCCATAAACATTTTTAATAATTCTATGAGCAAGTTGCAGCATAATCAAATACTTTTGGAAAACAAAATCAACCAAATTAATTTCTGGATGAATACATCGACTATAGAGTCGTGGGACGACTCCGATTTCATTATTCTCAACTCAGTAGTTACACATATTACGTTAGCAATCGATATAATTAATGAAATATTGAATGACATAGAAATAGCCATTTCTTTTGCTCATCTGGAAACTCTTCACACATCTATCATTTCGCATGACGATCTAAAAAAAGAACTACTTAAGATTCAAACGAAAATAAATGAAAACAAATTACCTTTTTCAGTCGAAGACGAAAATATAATTTTATATTATGTTTGTACAAAGGTTAAGGGATTCATAAGTAATAATCAAGTCAAGTTCATTCTAGAAATTCCACTCACAGAAATAGATGATTACAACTATTATGAATTATTTCCATTACCAATCCTGAAAAATAATTTCTATCAAATTATCATTCCCCACACAAAATACCTTTCCTTAAGTGAAACAAAATACGCACTATTCAATAGACCTTGCAAAGAAATTTTTCCTGCTAATTACCTATGTGAAGAAAGTACAAAACCTATATCAGCGAGCAACCCATGCGAAGTCGAACTATTGAGTGTCACCAAGAACTACACACAATGCAACCCAAAAATAACAAGCCTGAAGGGTTCCAGTATTCATCAACTTTCAACCGATTATTGGATGGTCATTACCACGGAAGAGAAGATCGCCCGAATGAAGTGCGGAAATAATGACGAAAAAACAGTGTTGTGCGGAACATATGTAATTTTCGTTCCTGAAAAGTGTGAAATGAATGTGAACAGAGAAATTCTCAAAAACTGGAAACAAAGTTCTTCTAGAGTTAAGATAATTCAACTACCCGAACATTAAAATGAATGAAATGAATCATCCAATTGAAAAAATTGATCAAGTTCCTCTAGAATTAGACAATATTGAACTTGATGATATAAGGCATATTGGGCTACAAATAGAACATTCAAAGAAACGAATACTTTCAATAAAAAGCCCAATTTTCCACTATGATAATTTGAGTCTCTATACTTTTAATAACATATATAGTACTAGCTATCATTATTTTATTATTTTTAGTCAATAAATGTAACATAAGAAAACCAGAAATAATTCGCACAAAAAGATGTAAAAATAATCCTTTAGAAGATATTGAGCTCAAAAATTAATGTTTTCAAAAAACTAAAAACCCCAATTTTTTCTCTTAAGCGCGGAGGAGTTATATGTTGGATTCCCCCTGTATTATTATAATATATATATTTTGCTGACTCTTGTGTTACCATACCAGGAACTATCCCATAGTAGGGGAACACTAGTTTACTTGCTATGTTAATTAGATTAGATAAGACATTATTGTACTGAATGTCGTGACTTTAACATTGTCCACTTTGGTTAATAATCAATAAAACTTTTTAAAAATCAAAGTTTTCTATTTACAAACATAAGTTGCTATCGAGTGGAAAAAAATCTCATTCAAGAACAATTCTGAAGAATTCAAACTATTAATCGATCATCTATCTACAGCAAGCGGCATTTGATACATAAAATATACCTATATAGAAATATCAACATTCGAAGATACACCCAAAGAACAAGATGTTTATATAAATAAAACTTAACTTACCAACAGTCGAAAGGAACTTCGTCTCCCCCTAAATGAATATATCTTTCAGGAAAAACTTGAGAGATCTCTTCATAAAAATTGGTCAAAAATGTATACACATTTGGAAGAGACGGATCCATAGGGCCATATTTGTCGGAAATACCAATACATTTAGTTAAAATATCCTTAACTCCTTTACCCCAAGACAATGTATGTCCTGAAAAATAAATTAATATTACCCAACGGAAAACGGATTTTACTTTTCCAAAAATTTACTGCATGCTTTGTAGAAAGCTCGTTATAATTTTCAAGCGTCCAATGAAATTTGCTGTACTATCAGTAACTCATATTTACTCGCACTGCATCGTATAAAGAAACCAGGTGCTCAATCTTCGAATTTCTACGTTACTTCACGTGAACGCATTATTATTATTAGGCGTGATCAATAACGTATAATCAATAATTTTTGAGTCACTTATTTTCGAAATTGACACAATTTCCTGAATAACTGAAATATGCAGATCGAATGATAAGATAATATGCTATACTTTGCAAAATGCCAGCTTATTTTGAGAGTTTGTTCTTATGGCAACAGCTTCAATCATTTTGCCCAAGTGTATTTTTCGATTACCGGGAGTGGTCTCAAAGGGCTCGGTTGAAGTCACTGATGAAGAATACGTAGTCATTGAAAATTTTGTCTAGCCGGTCGTCCAGCCGGCCGTGAGCACAATAACACTCGAACGGATTGAGTAAGGGTTTCGAAATTTTGAGAGTTGGTTCGAGTTCTGAATGCCGCGGTTAAGTTCGTTAACAAGCCAAATCGATCCAGTAGTTTAGGAGTTATTGACATCTGAATTTTTTTAATATTTTCCCGATATTTCCGGAACCACACATCCGATCATTCATTGGTATTTTGAACGAGAATAAATGTGCCGCAAAGTTCTGCAAGAAACTCTTAAGGTGATGTCATCATTGCTCCACGAATGAACGAGCGCTAAAAATCACCTGGTCAGGGCTTTCTTAATTTTTTTATGAATAATGCTGATGTGAAAGAGGACTAAATGATGAAGACTGCAACAATAGAAGGCATTGGCAATTGGGAATCGGACAACGTCTTCAGGATGTTTTTAACCCGAATGTATATATATATATATATATATATATATGCTGATATTCTCGGACTCCACATAAGTTGGCTCAGAAAAATCAATTATCGATTTTTTCCCTGCGGTCAAAGATAATTCGATTTTTTTCAACATTCACCAGCATTCAGCTAATAAGAAATATTTTTAACAGAGTTCGGATATAGGAACGAGTTTCTTGACTGATTCCAGATCTACAAGGCTGATAAACACGGAAGTGGTTTGTTGATGGAATCAGGAATCAAGTATGAAAAATAATGCACATATAGAGTGAAGCAGGCAACGGTACCACATTCACCACTTTATCTGCTCTGTAGGACCGTCCCAGGTCCACAAAATCAGTTGGGTTCGAGTAGTATAACTCATGAATAAAATATGTCAATTCGCTTAGGGGTTTTGTAACAATTTCTCATACCTAGGCATAAAAGTTATCAATTATATTGGAGCAGAGGCAAGTTGAATTTTGCTTCGTACAGGGTCGCCGCTCGAGGGTAGGCAATGTAGGCGTTCACCTAGGGCGCCATGATTTTAGGGAGGGTATTTCAAGCCAAGGCAACAAAAATATCACGTGTTTAGGTCAGTCCGTAGCAACAAACAAATTTGATCACTCAGTTGGAAACACTTATTACCGAATATTCACCTTTTGAATTTTTCAGACGTAACTATAGTAAGGGCGGTAAAATGAGTCTCTTACTAGGGAGGCAGTTTGGCTAGCGGCGACCCTGGCTTTGTAGAATGCATGGTGTTTGCGCATAGGTGAGGTGGTGATGGAAAAAGAGAAAAGGTCCCCAATTATTAATCTCAATATACAGGGTTTTCCTTTTAAGTTGGCCTATTAGACGTTTTAGGAGAACTAGTGAATATTTTGTTCTGAAATTTTTGGTGCAGCCCTGAGGGTGAAGAAACTCTTCGCCTAAAATATTTTCAAGTCGACAGTGTTGCCACGTCTATCTCAAACGCATATCTACTTTCTTATTTCAAATGGAACTACCTATATTTTCATTTATGTATCGATTCGATACCAAATTTGCAGTATAACTAACTAAAAAAAATGTCTCTGCTATGCACTGTTGCCAAGTTATTCACAAATTCCTGAAACTTTTGGAATTTGCATTGCCAGTTTGGAAATGCAACATCTCGATTATTTTTTGTGCGAACGGAACCAAAATCAGCAGTCTCCTAGTAAAGACTCCATGCATTCATGTGGTATATTCAGTATTTTGATACATCGTAAGGTTTTTCGGAAATATTGCTGCGAAAATGTGAAACTCAAAATTGAAATATTTTGAGATTTTCAAATGGCAACCCCATATTTATTTTACAGCATTCGATTCGAAATGAAAAATGAATGGCAGTCTCATTTTACACTAATTATTTATTTTGGATAGTTTTCGAATGAGATGGCAAATACTGCAATTTTTCACTATTTATAGTTCATGATCTATGGTTTTGTAGATTCTATGGTTGAAATCATAAAAAGTATTCGATGATCATGGATGTCATAGAAAAAAGTTTACCCATATTATTCAAACACGATTCGGGTTGTTTCACAATTCACGGGGAATGCCAAAAAATTATTGAAAGGACCTGTAGGACCTTTAACAATCGTTATTCACATTTAGCACGAATGATCGGAAAGAAATTCCAAAAATTGTTTAGACTTTCTGTAATCCTGGCCCTATGTTCATGACCTCAACAATAGGATTCATTCCGATAATTCACTTAATAATCACACAGCATTATGTCTATTGAACATGACTATAAAAACTGAAAAATTTCAGTATCTTTCATCTCATTTGAAAATTGTCAAAAATAAATAATTAGTGAACATAAGGCCAGGATTACAGAAAGCCTAAACAATTTTCGGAATTTCTTTCAAGTCATTCTTGCTGAATGTGAATAACGATTTTTAAAGGCATTTCCCGTGAATTGTGAAGCAACCCGAATCGTGTTTGAATAGTATGGGTAAACTTTTTTCTATGACATCCATGATCATCGAAAACTTTTAATGATTTCAACCATAGAATCTACTTCAACAATTCACGCCATAATCATAGAAACATTTCATCGTAAACAGAACCATAGATCTTGAACTATAAATACTGAAAAATTTCAGTATTTTTCATCTCATTCGAAAACTATCCAAAATAAATAGTTAGTGTAAGAGAAGACTGCCATTCATTTTTTATTTCGAATCGAATGCTGTAAAATAAATATGGGGTTGCCATTTGAAAATCTCGAAATATTTCAATTTTGAGTTTGACATTTTCGGAGCAATATCTTCGAAAAACCTTACGATGTATCAAAACACTGAATATACCACATGAATGCATGGAGTCTTTACTATGAGACTGCGGAGTTTGGTTCCGTTCGCATAAGAAATAATCGAGATATTGCATTTCCCAACTGGCAATGCAAATGCCAAAAGTTACAGGAATTTGTTAATAACTTGGCAACAGTGCATAGCAGAGACATTTTTTTAGTGGGTTATACTGCGAATTTGGTATTGAATCGATACAGAAATGAAAATATAGGTAGTTCCATTTGAAACAAGAAAGTAGATATGCGTTTGAGATAGACGTGGCAACACTGTCGACTTGAAAATATTTTAGGCGAAGAGTTCCTTCACCCTCAAGGCTCCTCCTAAAATTTCAGAACGAAATATTCACTAGTTCTCCTAAAACGTCTAATAGGCCAACTTAAAAGGAAAACCCTGTATGTGGACCACATAATTGAAATCTTGACATGAATACTTATTACTTGCAGTGCAAGGACATTTTGATGATGCGCCTCAGGTATACAATGTTTCACTCACCTGGTGTATCGAATTCCACCATTACTCTGATTCCACGTTTTCTTGCATAATCTATAATTCGCTCTACATCCTCCGATTGATAAACGCCTGCGACAGGATGATATGCTCCTTTTTCACTGAAAAATAAAATAACTATATGATGAGTGTTTCTGAATTGACGCGAAAGATTTAACGGGGTGATCCCTCAGATCATTCAATAAAAAAAAGCTCCCATGTTGTTGGGCCGGCAATGCATTGTTCTCAAGATACAGGCTGTTAAAGTTTTACTTGAAAACTGAATAAGAAAGTGGTATGCAACTGATAATTATTTTCAAATTTGTGATTCAATTTATCACAAAAAATTAAGGCTGATACAAATTGCGTGGTTGTTTTGGGAATATATAAAACACATAATTTGCAATCATTCTCAAAAACTTTTTATCGGTAATTGATGTATCAGTTATGAAATTCTACAGAAAATTAGCCGTCATGAAATTTATGAGTCAGGAGGTTATGTTACTCAGTCATATGAGTTCTCCATAGGTGGATGTGATAATCCTCCGATCTACTTCGCAGTATTAGACTTAACCGCGGCCCATCTGTCCCCAAATTTGCTTCTCCATCTCTACCGAAGTCTTTCAAATTGCAAAATTCAATGAGGCCCATTAACCTCCATAAATTATATTCTTTGGGTACGATAAACAATGTGAGTTTGAATGTACGTATCACGTAGTGGTAGTTATGATCAGAATAAATTTTGGAGTCTAGTCAGAAATTTATTCCGTTCCGACAAACATGAAATACTCGCAATGACATCTGGGAATCATTTGTGGTTGCTATATTGGATTTACCAGTGTCCATGATTAAATTATGATAAAAGAAGAAAGCTTAAATATTTGAATGCGAAACTTCAAATCATGAATGTTTAGGAATGGGAGAATCTGCAGGATATTCTAATTGAAGTTAGTCTTTTCCAATAAGAACAAGCGCGCAAAAGCTCCTGATTTTACCTATGATTATATTCATCAATGCGACCAACTGAGTGGCTTGAAAATACTCACACTCGAAACTTACAGACATTTGAGAAAAAATTATAGCACGCTTTTTCCCTTACATTCGATAACAGTAGTATAATCACAAAGTGTTCTGAACTGGCAGCCATGAAACTTATTCCTCTATCAATAGATCGAAAAATTTTTAACCGACCAGTCAACATATGCGCAAACATTTTTTGATTTTATATCAGGGCTTATTTTCGTGACTGATCAATAGTGAAGTATTTTCTCTATAGGTGGATTACTTTTGGTACCGAAGGCGAAGTTGGTAGAGGTACAGAATTACCTGGCAGAATCTTCGTAACGAAGAACGTGAATTACGGAATCAAAGATAGATCAATTCTGACTGTCCACATCTGGAACATTCAGTAATTAACCAGGACTTTTAAAGAAACTCAATCAGAATTGTGCAATAGTAACGTCAAGCTCATCTCTACCCGTCATTGTCATCTGAGAAAGCATTCGTGGGACTCGAACTGGCATATAACGAAGATTGCATATTCTGAGAGCAGGAAAATACAACAGAGCAACAGAAGAATCATTCACTATTCCAGTGCATCACCTAATACTTGTTGAAATAAATCTTAAGATAACATAGGTATCTTAACTCAAACTATGGCTTCCACCGCGACGTTGACAGTATAGGTTTATTTCCGAAACAAATAATTCCAAGGAATCATATCAACCTAAAATTAAAAATTTTCAGTGCCTTCTAGACTTCCACCTCTTGACAATTTCCTTGGAATTAGTTCAGTTACATTCATCACCTCAACCAACATTATTCCTGACCAATCAATCAACATACCTTAATTCGGGATAAGCCCTGCTTTTGTATGGAAAACTTTGATCGTCGACGATATGCCAGTGAAAAACATTAAGTTTATTGTATGACATTGCATCTAAAGTCTTCAATATATATCTCACTGGAATGAAATGTCGAGATGTATCTAATAACAATCCTCTGTGGGGAAATCTAGGATGATCGTGGATTATAGTGTTATTCAATCTCAACTGTAAAAGTCAGAGTTATTTCGATCCATTGAGAGTACAAAAAACTTACGGTGGCAGTAGACTCGTCTTCATAAATGAGTTGAGAAAATGTCTCTAGTGCTCTCAGCATTCCCCAAACGTAAGGAGCTCGAAGGAGTTGGTTGGATGTAGTTATTTCAATAGTATCTGAAAATTTTATTCATTACAAAATGATGTCAAATTTTCATTCATTTCTATTTTTCAAAGAGGTTTTTTTAGGTAACTGTACCACAGTTCGTTTGCGGTGTCATCTGGCGTGTCGCGAGACGTATTGCTGGCGGGGTTGGCAAGTTCTTGCGACAATGCTATACTACACTGTATCCGTAAAGTATGGAACAAATTCATCTTTAGCTTAACAGACCATTTTAAGAAATAATAATTTACCGTTATTTAAAATAATAATCTAATATACAAGGTGAATTACTTTGGAGTAATGACGTCACTGACATTTTAATGGAACACCCCACTTCGTCTCAATTTTCATTTTACTCTAGCTGAGCTGATTCCAAAAATGTATCACATGTTGGTTCTAATTGGTACAAGGTTGACAAAAATACAATAGTTTTATAAGTGCTCATAAAGTACCATGTTTGGAAACAGCTGATTTTTATTGATCTAAAAATCTAACAAACTACAGCACGTTACATTCAAACCAATTGCCGCTAGACAATGAGTATTTTTGATAATATTGTTAATTTTACTAATAAAAAACGTTGTATTTTTGTCCACCCTGTACCATGGAATCAACATGTGATACATTTTTGGAATCAACTCAGATAGAGTAATACGAAACATACGACAAAATGGAGGTGTTCAATTTAAAAAAAAATACGCTGGCGTCATTACTCAAGAGTAATTCACCCGGTATATTATAGCTATTATTACAACTAGGGAAATATGAATACTATATTTCCCGAGGTTGTCCTAGTTACATCCCGAGGGCGAAGCCCGAGGGATGTATGAGGCAACCGTGGGAAATGTATTCATATTTCCCGTGTTTGTAATCAATAGTTTTTTTCTGATCGATACAATATCGTTCTTGAAATGGAAAAATTAATATTATATTGTAAATTATTGATTCAATTGGATTTTTAACGTTGCTATGGACCGTGTTTGTGAGAATCATGGTTGACTGGTTTTATTTTGACGTCTTGTCAGAAATAAAATCATTGAAATAATGTCGAACTACGTCGAAACTCAAGCGGCGAAAGCCCGTGAATTTTTGATTCCGGCCAAATCTAAAGCTGCTCATAGTAAAGAGTATGAAGGCTTTCGGGAGTGGAAAAGAAAAAGTTTGGTGGACGGTGTCAGCGAAAATATTTTGCTAGCATATTTTGAAGATTTGGTATGTTGCTCTGATTTTTGTTCTTTTCAATGTATAATTAATTCATTCGATCTCCTGTTGCAGGAATATTCACCAAACACGTTATGGCCAAAATTATCTATGTTAAGATCCATGCTGCATTTGAAGGAAGAAACGAATGTCAAATTATTCGATGAAGTGGAAGTATTTGTTAAGAACAAAAATAAAGGATCCGTTCCCAAAAAATCAGCAGTGTGTCCCGGGAGCAGATCAAGAATTTTTGATAGAAGCACCAAATGACTTTTTTCTGATGTATAAGGTTGCATAATATACTATTTTGAGTAAAATATGACTTGACGTTTCATATTTCCCTTGGGACAATAAGACTTGACGTTTCATATTTCCCTTGGGATATATGAGTGTGTTATGACATATGGTAACTAAGGCGATATTGCTCATTATTGATTCGACCAGAAAAAAAATTATTATTTTAAAATACGGTAAATTGTAATCGAAAATCGATGTGTTTCAGGATTATTTCTTAAAATGCTCTGTTTAGCTAAAAGTTAATATGTTCCATACTTTACGGACGTAGTGTATATTGAAACTATGTAATTCTGTAGGATTCATTGAATGAAGAAAATGGAACATTCTGACGGAAAAGAGTTTTAACCCTAGATAACGGGACTTGTTTCAACACACGTCATTGCGGGACTATCGTGAATTTTACGACGGTCGACAAAACATTCATTTTTGGGAAAATCTTCCGAGAAAAACTCACGAAAAGTGCTGAAAATTCTAGACTGAAAAATGAAAAACCAAAATATAATAAAAAATTTCGTATTACTATCCATCATCACTGCATTTTTTGCAAATGTATCCGCGGTGCTCCCCACATATCGGATGTCCACATTGTCCATATAAAGTTGTAGTCATCCTTATTTTTTTACTAGGTAAAAGAAACAAGTTTTGCGCTCTTTTTCCTCTGGAATTGCAGTTTATAAATAATTTTGAATATTCAGAATTAGACCAATATCTTGGTGGATATTTCGCCTCGAAGTTTGAGTCGATAATCTTCGTTTCATCCATGGCTCAGCAAGGCGACGACTCCAATCTATCATATACTTGTATCGTGAGAGAGATTTTCCTCCCCTCCTCAAAGTATTTGTTGAATAAAATACAAAGGAGTTAATGCAGGCCATACTTATATATATTTACATTTTATTTATCTTCCTCCATAATTTTTCGAATTTCTTGTTCTACTTCTGCCTGAGATAATGGCCGTTTTGAAGCCGTTCTGCTGAAACGACATATCTTCAAAATGTTACACGTAAAATAATAACTTACATTTCTCCTAATTACAAAACTAATGTTCACAAATTTAAAACCGGAAAAAAGCTCGCGCGAAAACTTACTAACGTAAATACGGGACTATCGTAAAACTGACGAATAGTGGACCAAAATCTTCAATTCAACTGAAAATAATGCATTTTTTGTACACTAGAGCCTAGCTAGCAACAAAATAGGAAGGTACTGAGAGTTTCACCCCGTTGCGGTATCCGGAAGCAAACGAAATATCAAGACAAATATTGACCATCGTAAATTTTACGAATGTCCCGTTATCTAGGGTTAATGACATTAATTGATTTGACAGATTGTTTTTTGTTCCGAAGTTTGCTATTTGATAAACTATATCTAACACTTGAGAATAACTTCAACACTTTCCCTTGTTAGAATAGTTTATGTAACTGACCAATCAAAAATTAAGAAAGTCCCATCCTTGAACACATTATTAACAATCTTATTCGGGGCAAAGGTTTAGTAAGAACATCAGCAACTTGTTCTTGAGAACTTATCTGCTGAACAGCTAACTTTTCTTCCAAAACCTTTCTCTTATAAAAAAATGTTTCAAGTCAATATGCTTTGTTCTGTGATGAAACTCTGGATTTTGAGCTAATCTTACTGCTGCAGAGTTATCTATTCGCAGTACTGGAATGTGATCTAGTTTGATAATAGCTGAGAATAGTCTATTCAACCATATCACTTCTTTTGTGGCTTCATTCGCAGCAACAAGTTCTGCTTCAGTAGTTGAAGTAGCAACAATACTCTGTCTACGACTAGACCAGGATATTATTCCACCAGCGAAATTAATCACAACTCCTGAAGTGTATCTACCAGTTTTTGTGCATCCACCAAAGTCTGCATCACTATAGAATTCCAATTCTTTAGCTAGACCTGGTTTATATGCAATTCCAAAATTAATTGTTCCAGAAATATATCTGAAAACTCTTTTCAGTTTCACTACATGAATAGTAGTTGGGTTTTCCAGACTTCTCGACAGAAAACCAATTGCATATACCAAATCTGGTCTAGTACCAACCCTGAGATACATCAATGCACCTACTGCTTGTCTGTAGGGAAAATTTGTACTTTCAGTAACTTTCCCTGATTTGAGAATCTCCGAATATTTTCTATTGGAGTCGAAACAGGTCTGCAATTAGAGAAATTGAACCTCTCCAAAATTTTCTTTGCATATGCTTGCTGACTTATTTTTATGACTCCCTCTGGATCAGTTCTGATTTCTAATCCTAAGAAAAAGTTGGCCGGCTTGTGGGTTATTTTGAATTTCTGCTTCAATTCATCCATAAATTGGTCCAAATCCTTTTTTGATGATGCAGCAACGAGTCCATCGTCGACATATAAAGCTAGTAGTATTTTTCGATTTTCTACTGTACGAATATATAAGCAAGAATCTGCGTCATTATTTTTGAAACCCAAACGTCTCAAATATAGATTCAATCGGTTATACCAACAGCGAGGCCTTGCTTTAGGTCATAAAGACTATGTTTTAATTTACATACTTTATCAGATCCATCATTGAAGCCTTCCGGTTGTTTCATTTATATTTTTTCTTCTAACTCTCCGTATAGAAAGGCAGTTGAAACATCAAATTGTCTCAAGTGCATTTTTTCACTTGCTGCAATACTGAGAATCGATCTCACAGTAGTTAGTCTTGTTACTGGGCTGAAGGTCTGATTGTAGTCAATGCCTTGCTGCTGATCGTACCCTTTGATTACTAATCTTGCTTTGAATCGTTCTACACTTCTATCCGGATTTATCTTGATCCTATATATCCATCTACAGGGTAGTGCCTTCCTACCTTTGGGCAATTCAACTAATTCCCAAGTATCATTTTCTTTCAATGAATTCAAATCACTACTCATTGCTTCTATCGATTTTTCATGATCATCACTCGCTAATGCTGCTTGATATGTTTCGGGAGTTTCAACTGCTTGAAATATTTCTTCAGTATATACGACGTAATCTCCAGAAGATGACGGTGTTTGAATAGAGCTTCTGCTCCTGAGATTATATCTTCTTTCTTCATTTCTTTCGTTATTTTCTTCTTCAAGATCAGCTTGTAAATCTCTGTCTCGATTTTTAATGGCTTCTTCTGAATTATTCAGGCTGTTTTTTGTACATATTCCGAAACATTATTACTTCTTCCTGCATTATTTTCGTGAATTATTTCTTCTGGGAGACTCTTAACTTTTTTACATATACTTAACTCTTCATCAAAAGTAACATCTCTGGAAAGAATCACCTTTCGCTCTTTCTTAGCTAAATTCACATTATTTTCACCATCAGGCATTTTCTTTATAGGGTTAATTGAGCTTTTGAATAGGCCACCTCCTATTGATCGATCTCCAGTTACCATTATTTCATCATTTATTTTCAGTGAACAGTGTGTAGCAGTTGATTCAAAAATACTATTTAAGTTCTTTTCTTGCGCTGCAAGAACTGAAAATAAGTTTCTGGAAATATTTGGCACATACCATACGTCATGCAAAGTAATTACTTTCGTCGAATTCCAACCAACATTTGACATAGCTTTTATAGTGCCTTTTCCTAAAGCTTTGGGAACTTCTTTATCAGCTGCTCTTATTTGTTGAACAGATTCAAATTCTTCGTACTCCATGAAATATTCAAGTGAATTAGTTACATGCCTAGTAGCGCCATTATCGATCCACCAAATATTATCGTCTTCTTCAGCAATATATGCCTCATCAGATGTGAACATGCTTATATTTACTGAAGTGTGACCTTCTGTGGAGGTAGTGTGAGAATGTTTATTTTTCGGTGGTTTACCATCGGCAATCCGTTTTCTGCATACTTTAACCCAGTGGCCTTTCTTCTTACAATAGTTGCAAAAACTATTTTTCATGAATTCTTTCCTACCTTGTGCAGTTTGGTTTTCTTGGCTTTTCCTGTTTGCGTTGAAAACTAGAGCTTCTTGTAAATTTTCCTTTGTTTCCTGATTTTCAGATTCGGAACATTTTTTTCCTTTGGTTTTCAAACCATTATTAAGGTCATTGAATATGCGTTTCAACCATAGATATACTAACCTTACATGGATGAGGCCTGCCATTCAATACTTTCGGAGAATGTGATGCCAAGAGAGAGATAGAGCTAGAGGTGGCAAAAAGCCCGCAAATCCCATTTGAGAGCCAATCATAGAAATTATAACTCCAATGGAAGCGGCGAAAGAGGGAGACTCGTGATGTCAAAAGAAAGATAGAACTAGTGGTGGCAAGATAATTGGATTCATTTAATTTTTTGAGAATAATTTGTTTTTTTGCTATACATACTAATATTTAATATATACTCATTCGAAACACGTCTGAAAAATAGCAAGAAAACAAATTATCCTCAAAAAATGAAATTAATTCAATTAATCTTGCCACCACTAGCTCTATCTTTCTTTTGGCATCACGACTCTCTCTCTTTCGCCGCTTCCATTGGGGTTATTATTTCTATGGTTTCAAATTAGCTATATGTGTGAAAACATCTTCACTATCGGTCCACTTGAATGAGAAGAATTCGGTACATAAATGAAATAGTTGATCTTGAGACGAAGCCTCAAATTGCTGGTTCAGGGACACCCATGCTTCACGAGCACTCTCTTTGTCCATTATTTTCTGATATACCACATCACTCACAGCACTTGTTATCATAGATTTTGCATAACTGTTAGCTTTTCTAAACAAATCTGCTTTTTTCTTTGTTTATCTTCAGTTCTTCCGATTTTGCGCTAAATCCTGGATGAACTGGTTGTACTAATTTTCCATCTATAACTTCTAGAGCTCCTTCATGATAGTCCAGTAAGTCTCTTATTTTATGTTTCCATATAGGCCAATCAGCTTCCCCATTCAAATGTTTGATGTAACGAATAAGATCCATTTCTTATACTTTTAATCCACTCACCATCTACAGAAAAACACTGCAGAAGCGCTCTGGGCACATAACCTATTGAAACTATGTAATTCTGTAGGATTTATTGAATGAAGAAAATGGAACGTTCTGACGGAAAAGAGTTTTAATGACATTAATTGATTTGACAGATTGTTTTTTGTTCCAAAGTTTGCTATTTGATAAAGTAACACTTGAGAATAACTTCAACAGTGTATGTGCTTGTTACTTATACATGTATAGTTATGTATCTTTGGGGGGTATCCTCTAAAGACGTTTCTACTTTCTTCAATGGTTCGTAACTCCGTTGAACTAGCAGTGAGATTATGGAGAGTTGGGGTTTGTAAATCGATTACGAACCAAGTAAAACTCGCAGTGGAGTTAGCATAGGTTATTCACGTCAAAATGTGAACAAAAAATGTCAATGAGAAATAAATGGAAATGGCTTTCCGGAGTTGCTGTAAATTGCAAAGTTTGCATATTGTTTGCACTAGAAATGGTATTGAATAAATGAGGTCGAACCTCTCTGGTAATTTTCCATAGGATTCGAATTCTTTATTTTAGATGCAATTTCTTCTGGATATTCCTTAATGTTCAATTCAGTTACTATTTATTTTTATCGTGTCAATGGCTATATGTTGTATATTCCTGAAGTAATAATTCAATATATACTTGAATATCTCATTTCCATTATAAAACGTTCATTAAAGACATACAGGTTTTGAAATTCACACCGGAAGCATACGAAATCTTCTAATGCATCTGAGAGAGAATTTTGCCGTAAAGTTGAACAGTGGAATAATCGAAGATACGTGCCACGTTTCGGCCAGGAATCGGATGGTCCTATGCGGATTATGCAGTTGTATTTGTCTTATCGTTCGGAATTTGATAGTTGGACGGAATTTCATTCTAATATTCAAATTACGTGCCAGTGATCCAAGAACATCTGGCCAGGGTTCAGTCGAAAGTAAGAACTTGGAGAAGTGTTGTTGTGAGCTCGGTGTGTTGCAAATGAGCATCGATATATCTTTTACATAGTGTTGAATACTGTGCTGCAATTTGGTGCTAAATCTACAGTGACAAAAATTTCAGTTCTTTTATTTAATTGCAGAGTTTATTACCGATTTTATGGTGAATAATTATTTGTTATCATTAGGATGACCTCACTTATTGAGTGTTCAATCTCAATTCTTACAGATTCACAAACCACAAGCATTTTCATTCAGTGGGGTCACTCTGATACTGATTTCGGGGTGAAATTGATACTTATCAAAGATACCTCTTCATTTGTAGATGTATTTAGATTTATCTAATGGTTCTAAAAAGAATATATTTCTTTTCATTCCAGGGTAGATTCTACACAAATCATGGTGTGTACTTACAAGTATGTGGCTGGAATTACAATGGTTATAAGAAAGAAAAACTTTGAAAAGCCTTAGAAAAGGTGTTCAATGAAGGATAGTCTCTAAACAGGTCATCAAAAGAATTTTGTGCTCTATTCGTAACAATTATAACCAATCCAGCATGATAATACACATGGTGGACAAACAGCTTTTACCCAAGAAAAGGAATATGCTAACATCAAAACTGTAGTTACGTGTAGTGGCTGGAGAATTCCATTGAGCAGTGAAAACGTTCAGACGGTGAAAAAATTTATGATTTTTCGATCGTCAAGTAAATGGAGACAAATAACACGATTCGAAAACAATACACCTGGAAGAGATTGGGTTCGAAAAGACAGTTCAAAATGTTACTGATATTTCCTTCGCAGCAGTAAGTTATGTTCAGGATTTTTTTATTTCCCTATTCTACAATTTTTTTGTCAAGCTCAATATGTTTTCTTCGAGTAAATGTTTGTTTTGAAAATTGCCTATTGCTTTTTATTCTTTATATCCATACAACGTGAAGTATAATGTACCATTCTAAATAATGGGGGATGACTTTGTTAAGACATTCAACTAATGTGAATTATCAATTTCACCCCATTGTAAAACAGATTTGATAAAAAAACGTCTGCATTGAAATGGTTGTGTTTGAAATTGATAACTTATTCAGATAATCCTGTACAGAAGAGGCGAAGAAATTCGCCCTATCAAAGTCACCTCAATATACGTGTTGCTTTGATAACGTGATTATTATTTTTTTTCGATTGGTTTTATCAAATAATGTTTGCATGATCGGGAAGTTCTATTCTGAATGGATAAATAAATCATGTAGAATTTTTATTCTAATGAAAATCTTTATGAGTTCAATTTTATTATTCGAAAACTCGAAAAAACTATCAATTTAATCCCATTTTACTTGAATAGAGTATTACGCGCAGCCTGTCTCATTGACACAATGCGTCGGACTGCCTGTATTACTCGATTTTAGAGAGACAACCATATTATTCGTTCATTGGGCCATTCATCGCGTTAAACGAAAGCGAAATATAGCACTGTGGAGTATAACACTGACTCCACTGTACGGCAAAATACTCTCTCTAATGCATTGAATATCGTATGTTTCCGAGGCGAATTTCCGAACCTGTATATCAGTGCAAATAAATATTAATATTTGTATTGTAGCAACGTGAAGATACATTGCATTACACTGTTCAGGTTTTAGTCCAGGAAAAAACCCAATACTAATTTTCCTAGGGTATATTTACATTTCACAGGAGTGAAAATTTCGAATACCGATTTCGATGCCACAATGTGTAGGTATGTATAATTAGTTCACATTATATAAATTATGTATTCCTATCTGTATTTATGTACAGGGTGCGCAAAATTCGTATCTACTGAAGAGATCTCGAGAACCATAGCAGCTACAAGAAAACTGATGACACTTTTCAGGCTCTTTTTTCCCGACTGACTCAAATCTGAAAAAGATCTAACCTACCTTTCATAGATTTTCAGTTATGAACGAAATTGAGATTTTGTCATTTTCATTGATGCTGAATAACTCGCATGTTTGAACTTGTATCCGAGTTCTATAGGCCCTTTTTAAAAGTATTTCAATATAGATATGCCTGAATTTTTTGATTCAGCTATTTTTGAGAAATGACAAAGAACTTTGATCTTTGAAATGTAAAACTATGTCGAATGTTTTTTTCAGACTCCACAATTTTTTCTGAATCAAAAATGTACTCGTATCATATTTAAGACTATTCACATAATATTAATGAGAAAAGTTATTTTAATCAACTAACTAGGTTATTAAAGACAGCGCCTAATGGTCGATGAATTTTAAAGCGTGAGCAGAGCGAACGCATTAATAGTTCGAGACTATTAGTCGCTTGATTAATAACTGAGTTGATTACAAGATTTTCCGACGATCTAATCATGAATTGTGTATAAATTCTTGATTGAAATACATTCTAATTTTGCACAAGATATACATTGACAAAATGGAATTCCTATGTTTCTATGTTCCAGTGCATTTTGACATTTCTCGTAGTGCTTCTGAATAGGGGAAGGTGAGGTATAATGATCCCCTTAAGGGAAAATTTTAATTGTGGCTAAAGTTGAAGGCAAAACCGCAAGATTTCAATTGTTGAAGTTAGTGAATTTACTTAACTTTGTATCTGCCTACTTATTTTTCATTTCATCTATGTAGTTTTTTGTGTTAGATATTTTTGTTAAAGTTTAGTAAAGGATCATTTTATACACCCCTGTGGATAAAATGATCCCTGGGGTAGGGGCAAAATGATCCCAAGGATCATTTGTACTATAAGTTAATAAATTCAAATACAAAAGAATAAAAAACTCTGCTGTTTATTTAAATGATAATATGTATTATTCATAACAATTTAAGTATGTAAGCAAGTTACACAAAACAAATATTCTATGGGTTGAAAAAAATATTTTTCTTGGGCGTTTCTCGAAGTTGAAGAATTCATTCACCACATTCTTATTAAAACCTCGCGCACGCATTGTAATGTCTGGATGTCTACGTCTAAATCCACGAAGCCATTAAGTCCACCTTTTCCTTTAGCTTTGGAAAATTGATGCGGTAAATTATTTCTTTCTGCCATTTAGGTGAGCTGAGGTTAAAAATCCTGAGTGGTCAGCCCGTATACTATTCTGGACTCCATCGTCAACAAGTTCCAGTTCTTGTTCCAGGTTGAACACTGTTTGTTTGCTACCTAACTTTTTAGCTGAGCCTACAGCTATTTTATTTTTACCTTTGGCTCTTCTTTCTAATACCAACACAGGGACCTCAAATTCTCTTCTCGCGGTTTTGTGAGCCATACCATCTCTAATGCCTTTTGCATTTGTTCTTCAGGCCTCTTTGGCGATTAGTTTTACGTTTATAAATTCTCGGCGTGATCTGTAAACAAAAACTATTTATGGGGTAAATGATTCCAGGGATCATTTAGACACACAGAAGGGATCATTTCACCCCAAATACCAAATACAAATATCGATCAAAAAAAACCTTCATATACCGCGTGCGATGATCGAACATTGCTTAAATATTAGCTAACTGCTACTTATACCCGCAAATAAAACAACATTTCAGTAAACACTTACATGTAAAAAAACGAAAGTGCGAAAACATGCTTACCTTAGATCAAGCCACACTTTTTGATTATTTTTAATAAAATCACGCCAAGCACTCGCACCGCATTGACAGTTTACAGGTAACTCGCAGGGGCGCAGGGGAACATGTTTCATGTGTATTTGGATAGATGGTACAAGCATTTCTGATTTACGGCAGGGGATCATTTGACCCTTAGGGATCGTATTACCTCACTTTCCCCTACTTTGTGTATGGTTGCCATGATGATTGCACATTAAAATATAGCATAAACTGAGCATTAAAATGGGTCATTAATGTTCAATTTCGTACACATTAAAATCACCTTTTATTTCGAGGTCGGCGGAAAAAATTTAATGCTCCTCGATTCAGTTCTTAATTAATTATAAGTAGTCTGGCTTTAACATAACCATTGAATATGCTTTATATGTAGTTCGTGAATTACACACAATTCTATGTTAACTGAAACTTCTGTGATGGGAGTTCGAAGTAAACTTCCCTTGCGACTCGGCTATTTTCATTCGCATCAATGTGGGATACCACCATATTAAATTTTTTGTAATTTGAAAGATTCCGGCCCATAAGGAAAAGTAAACAGATTACCTACTTTTAATCAGAACAAACGATGACAAATTACCCAAAGAGTTAATTATTCAGCAACCGATGATTCCAGTCATAGACTTTTAGGTGCACAAAACATAATACATTTTCAACAGTCGCTATGGAAACGCCAGCCTACTTATTATTTTTATTATTATTATTAAATAATGACAAGAGTTGAAGTTGAACCTATAAACTCTATACAAAAATAAAAATGGAAATATTCGAGAAGCTATACAAATAAATCAAAGAAATTAAACTTTGAGTAGTGGTTAATCTTCAAAGCTGGCCAAACCGTTCATCCAGTGAGTGAAGAAAGTGACTTCTGGCAGTTGTCCTGAGAATATCCTTCGCAAGGTTGTAGCAGTGTCATCTATTCTGGTTAAGAGGAAAGTGGTATACCGTGTATGTAAAGAAGAGAGAAAGAAGTGCTCGACAGATAATCATCGAGGAAAAAATATAATTATGTATAGGTATCTTATGGGCAGTTTGGAATGGGCGGATGTAGCCAGGGCTCAGTTATCAGTGTGAAAAACGGAATTTTGTGGTTGAACTATAAACAAAATATCAGAAAATTTGGAGGATAGTGGTTGTATAGTGGAGTAGAGCAGTGGCCAAACATGGAGATTATTCAGAATTCAGAGATTCATGAAGTTTTTGGGTCGAACATACTATAGTTGGGACACCCTGTAAATACTTGATAGTGAGATTAGATTCACCAGCGTTTTGACGGTTCTTCAACTCAGCACGAAGAGAGTTAAGGGCGGAAACTTGTTTTCTCGTCTTATCGTCATATATGGTTATATCGCGGAAGCTATGATGATCCTTTAATTTGGATTTATTTCTCAGAATGGTCAATACAAAATCAGGCGATTTGAAAGTGGCTCTTATCCACCTTGGTTTGCTACTATCTTTGTTGGATGGTATCCGAGTTGAACTGTTGAGAGTCTCACTGGCACCCTGCTGAATGTATTCAACAATATCTCGAACGGTAGCAACATCAGACAAGTTGTCTTTCTCAGGTAGATAGCATATAATGATATTGTGGGATATTTTTACGCGATTCAGAATTTCCACCATATCATCTTGATATCTTATAATTAATGAAAAACTGAATTGAAAATCAGGAAAATTTATTAAATTTTTTTCTCATGTAATATTGATTAAGATAGCGACATATGATACATTTTTGAATTCTGCAAAATTTTGGAGCCAGATGAAAAAACATTCGACTATAGTTTACATTTGAAAAACCAAAATTCCTTGTAATTTCTCGAAAATGGTTGGACTAAAAAATCAGTCATATCACATTTGAATTACTCCTTAAAAAGTGCCTGTAGAATGTAACAATGGAGTTCGAATACGAGTTCAAACAAGCGAGTTATTCAGCATGAATGAGCAAGCGAGTCAGCATGATGAAAACGACAAAATCTCAATTTTCGTTCAAAACTCAAAATTTATAAAGGATAGGTTGGATCAGTTTTCAGATTTGAGTTAGTCGGGAAAAAAGAGCCCGAAAATGTGTCATCAGTTTTCTACTAGCTGCTATGGTTCTCGAGATCCCTTCAGGAGACAACAAATTTTGTCCACCCTGTACATATGTATTTGCCAGAATCTGAAGGTACCTATCCGACTTCAGGAGACTGAAGAAAAAAACCAACATAGTCCCCATAGCAACGTTTGAGCAGCAGTAGGCTGACGTAGATATGCCATATTGTTTCAATCGAATATGTTGTCTATAGTCCGTTCACGAAAGGTTGAGCACATAGTAGGCGTTTCTTTATTTATCTGAAATTGGCAGTATGTACTGTCATAAAGTAAAATAAAGTCACGTTGCCGAATGTACTCGGCCTCGTCCAAAGAGCTTGCGAATTATCAGAGAACTCTATGCAATATTGACAACATGGTATCAATCTGACAGAAAATGAAGAACATAACCTAAATTTTTATATACACAGTGGAATATGCCAATTTCCATGGCCAACCGACGGCTCAACATTTCGTGAACGGACTATATATTGTTCTAATTCCATAATAGTAGTTTACGTAACAAGTCCGGAAAATAAGTTTTTTTGGACGAGTAGACGGAAATCTAGGAGTACCCGTGGACGAGTCCAAAAAAACTATTTTCGGGCCTGTTTACAATATTATTCCGGCAACTGTGATGAACACTATCGCTACTGCTTTCCATATATTTTTGCTAATTGGGATAAAAAACATGCAAACATTTGATGACTCATTTCATATGAATCGTCAGACGTTATTTCGTTGCTATGGTGATGATCAACTGCATGTATCAAAATCGTACTTACTGGCCGGACTAGGCCAAGAAATGCTACTTTTTCATAAATAAAGCGCTGGGAAGTGGACACTTTCCAGAAGGTAGCCGAAAGAATATTTTCTCATGTTTAAGCCAAGTCGTTTGGAATTGACTTTATTGCAATAGCTGCTTGTCAGTCAGTTGTGTGAAAATTCGGGGCTTGTCGCACTAGGCAATAATGTGGCGCTTGGGACACTGGAATGTTTCCGCACGTCGAATGTCACACATTTGATATTGGTGTGTTAAGCACTATGAAGATCCAGATCAGTTGCAGCAGCAGTAAAATTGAATCAGTTCTTAGATTACTCCACTCATGATATTTCGCGTCGAAGTCATCCATATCAGGCATGCCCCGTGGATTGGTAGAAATGTAATATGTTCATATTACGAAAGAGATTTTTCGCCAGAAAATTTCCATTAATTGTGATCTTCATTTTTTTATTTTTATTATATTCTACAAGGTGTTTCATTGGGAAACGGAAGTACTTCACAGGTGCATAGGTGGCACCTAGGTGGTTCTGGAGATACCTCATTAATTAGTTTTTACTGTCTTCGTAGCTAGATATAGTGTTTTATGAATTTTGCCCATTTCTTTCTGAGGCCATATCAAACGAACCCCCGGTATTTTATTTGTAAAATATGTTCCTAATTGAGAGCCCAAACGTATTATGCAATAACCGCCTTAAAAATCAGATCGGGGTTACAAAAAATTATGAATCGTTTGAATCCTCGAAACACCTGCCTGTACATCGGAATTGAAAATCTGTTTTAATATTCGAAACACCACTTGAAACTAAACCGAAACGTGTATTTCAAATTTGAATTCACAAAACATGAACACAGTTTGTCCTGAGTGTTTGTGGTCTGAATTTGTTTTACACAATCCATTGTACGTGATGGACAATATTACATAATATGTCCTACATCACAAAATAATAATAATTATTATTATTATAATTATTGATATTATCGAACATAATAGAAAGATTATACCTACCTAATATTTCTCACATAGTTTTTATATTTTTTATTAGAGGTAGGTACTTACAGTTTTCATTCATAGATAAGCTTGGAAGATCCTTGTCGTCGCATGCATTATCGACCTGTATTTTCAACACTTTCAGCATTCCTATATAAGAAGTGCCTTTTTTCCATGATGTTTCTAATAAAGGTGAATAACGCTTGAGGAGGTAAGAAGAATGAGAATTTGATATCAATTTCCAATATCTAATCACTGCTTCTTCCAGAAGAGAACAAGAATTACCGGTTATCTGCAACAAAATTATCGATATTCAAAAATGTTCTTAAAATCCCAAAATATGTTGAAATGAATAAATCAATCGAAGCTCCATGAGAAGCAGCAATTTTTTGCTTATAAAAATCTGCTCCAAGTTAAAATTTGTGTGCAAGAAATGTGACCACAGCCATCTGATTGAACACAACTAATAAGTAGAACATTTTACTGAAAACATATACCGAGCTCATGAATATTTCGAAAATTAATTCTATAATAGATATTTTTTGAGCGTGAAAAAAGTTCAACTTCAACCTTCAATCTAACAAGATGTGAGCAAAACCCCTTGATTTTGGAAAGATATGATCGTTGCGATGACTGATTCTGAAGATCCAATCGAGTACTATCTGATACTAAAATTTCGCTCCAAGATATCCCTCGATAATGAAATAACAGCGAAGTGTAAGATAGGTGAACGGAAAAATTATCAGTTGTAATTTAACTAGTGCAATGAAAATTATCGAAAATTTTGGGAAATATGCTAGAATGCAAGTTAAGTTGAAAAAGAGCACAAGTGCGCGGAGCGCTCGAGTGCCTTTTACAGTTTAACTTGCATGAGAGCAGATTTGTCAAAAATTATCGATTCATTTTCATTGCAACAGTTAAATTTATAAGAAAATTTTGTGAATCCATCAAATCGTATTGTGTCGCTGTAAGTTGCTGTCAGTTTTCATGTTTACTCTAATAAGTAATAAACGTTCATAATTACGTCTGCATTTATTTTAAAGGACCTGATAATTTTGCACAAGTGCGAATTATCGATAATTTGCACTAATGCAAAATTATCGCCTAATTGTATGCTCATTGGCTAAAACAACAATAAAAAATCAGTCGGAACATTGTTGTCTGTCGAATTTGACAGATGAATAAATTTTCTCTCAGTATATTAAATTTTTGCAGTTTTCTTTGAAGTTATGACTTAGACAGTTTTTGCATGATTGTCTCTGGGTAACGTGTGCTTCGCTTTCGCTTACGATAAATTTGTTTAACTTTTCACATCTGTAGATCTTCAAGGATTCACTTCACAGACTGTATTTCGTTGTTCTGACATGGTGACTGTAGAGTTTGGGGTATTCGTTGAATTTTCTTTTTTGTTTGTGACTGTTTTTTGGTTGTTGGCTAAGATTGCTTCTAGGGTTTGAAATTGTTGTCCTAGGAAGTTTACCAGATCATCTAGGTGCTGAACATCTCGAGATTTGTTTACGCTTTGTTCATAGAGATAAGCCGATGTTGAATCCAGTTTTCTCAACATAATGTATGCTATTGTATCCTTCTAGTCGCTTATATTCATATTTTTTATGGTACCGTGCATTCTTTTGATGTCACCTGCGGATTCTACGCATATTTATTGTTATTTGAAAAGCTGAGGGGATTGTCGATATGTTTGTTGGAAGTATTTGTTGGTTGTTATATCTATTTTCAACGAGGTTTTAAGCCGTTTTGTATTTGGGGATAATGTTTCCAGTGTTGGATTATTCTAGCAGCTTCCCCTTGAAATTGATGTTGAGCAGTTGCAGTTTTAGACTGGATTGATTGTTGTAAAGTAGTTGGATGAAAAGATCTCTGAAGTTGGGCCATAAGTCGTATTGTCCTGCGAATATGGGGATGGCAATTGCTGACAGGTTTACTCGCTGCGTTGCTGATGTGTTCTCTGTTTTGGCTGCTGCCAATCTTTTTACTTGAAGTTCTTTATATTTGTCGCTTGCCTTCTAGAAGTGTCCCTCCTATCTGTAAATTTTGGAATCCATAGTATCCAGTGCATTGGTTTTCACTTCGAATGATATACCGTAAAACGAGGTTACTTCGACAGCGGGGGTAACTTCGACACGTATAATATCATGCATGTTTTTTGCATACAAATTGACTTTTTAGTGTTTTTTCGGTTATGCATTTATTGTTTATTATTATTGTTACCAGTATCACTATTATTATCATTATTATTATACTATTTTTTTGTTTTTATTATTATTATTTCTAGTTTTGTTTTTCCTCGTTGTTTTCAGGTAACACGCACCTAATTTTTTTGTAAGATGCCGCGCACCTACGTCAAAAAGCTTTAGATTTTTTTCTACTTGTGTTACCTACTTTATTTAAGAGTTTTTGTTTAGTTTAAAAGGATGTTTTTTAGTTTAGATTTTATGCCTTACCAAAGTTGCTTAATATATAAATGATTTTCTGCAAGTATTATTTCTAACAACCCATTTACTATTATTATTATTGTTATTATTATTATTATATATTTATTTTTACATTTTTCGGGTCGAAGTTACCACTGGAGAAAGCTAACTTCGATTTTATGCATATTGCATTTCTGCATACTTCCAACCCGGATAACTTCGACACCAAAAAGAATTGAAAAAAAGAGGTGAAGGGGGGGTGGGGCCACAATAATTTTTTGGTGAATACAACAAGGCTTCAATTGTTACAATGGAATAGGAGCCAAGGTTGTCAAGCGTGTAGTTTCCTTTACACAAACAACAAACATGCCAAAACCTGTCGAAGTAACCCCGTTTTACGGTAATTTCCGTTCATCTTTCTCCATGTACTGTTGCTTCATTTTATTATTCCCTGTTTCCTTCTTTTTCCAGCAGGTTCGTGATTTTCATTAGATCTTTAGTAAATAATTGAATACTTGAAATTTGTTTTTTTATAGAGGGGCTGTAGGCAGTAGGTGGATTGGTTTCATTTTCATCTTGTTCGGTACGGAGTTTATCTTGGCCGTATATGTCCCTGGTGAAGTATTCGTCATTTTTTTGGAAGTTGGAAGTTGGAAGTTTTTTGAGGCAGTACTGCGCTGTTTTTCTTGAAGATGCATCCTTTTTTCTGTTGGTGTGAATTCTTTTGTTGTCTTTGGCGGTTTTATTTGCTCTGCGACGAGATTATCCATCTCAGCTGTTTGTCCGAAATTTGTTATAGGTTACTTCTGGTGGTTGTGTTGGCGTTTGAGTAGTTGAGGCAGAGGTTTGTAAATCCAGTGGTCGTTGTTGGTTGTTGGGCGATGGGTTCTAAGTACAAGGGTCGTTGTTGGGGTGAGTGCCTCAATTTAACACTTGTGTGCAAAAGACGGCGTTGCCTTAAGGACACGAGTATGGAGAAAGTTACTGATGTAAATATATGTACTTTATTGTATGAATAATTGAAACTGCATTTCATAACTATTTAGAGGTTTCGATTAATGACGTCAATACAGATCAATCATCGCGATGAAATTAATTGAAAAGTGTAATTAATTGCCATCATTCGCATAATGATTGCTGGAATTTTTTTTGGTTTTACATGACGAATAATAGTTTTTATATGCATAAATTTCAAATACTTCGCACGTTTGGAATTTGGTTCGATAAACTGAAATTTTGTTAGAACGTTGAGAATATCTTGAAGATAATTGTAAATCCAGCATTCATTGTACGTAACGTACAAGTAGCACGTTGTTAAGTTTTTTGTCTTCAAAAGTAGATGGACCATGTTCTTGATTCACCTCAGTAAATCGTGAAGTCTTAAGAACGTTATGAGTATGTTGAAGATATAGGGAATTTATTGTAGAAATAAAAGAGGTATATTCCGTAGAAAGGGTGGAAAGGATAAAATAATTTTTAGGAATAACGACTCTGCGTGAACAACACTGGATTCATTTAAAGAATGACATCCTGGGAAAAATTTGAGACAACTCTTGCACTGCGAGCTTTATCATTCGCACTTTTCCAGCGTTAGTATTTTATTCACTAATTCACCTAGTGTTTTTCGCTTTATTTTTTTTGGCTTTTTATTTTCGACAGACCGAGCAAACGATATTTTCACGAATGTTACATTCGACATCCAAATTTATTCCTGCTTGCAATGATATAAAGCATTACTCAAAATGCAATTACGGTTCTGATAACCGCAACTATCGCTATAGAGTATAATGGATTTCGTTTGCGGATTTTTTTCCAACAAACTGTGAAGATGTTTTATAATTAGCGTTGCAAAAACGTTAGCTTCAAGACCACTTTCAGCTTCGTGCCATAAAACAGGATACCTCTCTGGTTACTAAATTAAATGTCGTAAATTGTGAACGCATATTTGGTTTTGTAGTAAATAGCGGAAGCTTGTAGAACAGGAGCAAGCTTTACAGACTGGAGATCCATTGTCAAGACTGCAATTTCTTGATTTTTCATTTCCTGTGCCATTTTTTTGTCTGCTTCTTTTTCTTTTCTAGCTTTTTTTTTTCTTTTAATGTGGATTTCATAGTCTTCTTGTGACACGTTCTTAGTCTTATAACCTATGCAGACATCGCATTGGTCTTTCTTAGGCTTGTGGATAAAAACATTTTTCATCTTCATTTCCTTCTTAAAGTGATTCAAACTCAAAACTTTGGCATTATTAACATCAGAGTAGTCCTTATATAAATGGTAAACGTCGGTCTTCGTCTGAAATAATGGTTCTAAATATAGTCTTCGGGTTGATGGTCTGCAGTAATGCGATTCTAACTTGGGAAGTTCATCCAAAAATGCACGTAGCACCTCTATAGCTTTTTTTAGTTCTACAGGTAATCTTGATTTATTGGGCATTGCTGTATCATTACTGTCCATTATCTCATTATTAGCTGCCTGGTTTAACCAATTTCTTACCATCCACTCCTTCAGATCCAAGGTATTTAAAAACATCTTTTTGCATATTCGTAGGTTTTGACCATCTTTTTTTAAAGAATATTCAAATGTCAGCAAGCGACTGGAATTATTATTCTTGGGACGTCGAGTAGTTGTCGTCTTGACTAATGATGAAACATATACTTTTCGCATGTCCCATGACATTTTTCAAAAATTAGAAAAAATATTTTTTCTATCTTGTGGGCTGAAGGTGGTACAAAACCTATTTTTCGCTTTTTTACATGAAACAGATTGACAAGTTGCTTTCAGTGTTCTCTCTTCATTTTCATTTTCATATGAGTATTTTCCGGTGACTAGATTTTTTCTCAAAGTTTTATATTTGAGGCCCTTTTCTCTCAACTTCTTGTTTCTTTTCCTCAAATCCATTTCTTCTTTATATCTTCGTGATTCTTCATCGATTTTCATAGGCTCAGCTTCAAACTCATTGTTCGTTGAACAGGTTTGAAATGTTTTTGGTTGGCTGTAATGCACTCATTTAAATTAAGATAATTGTTGTTTTCTCTGTTAACACTCGTGTATTTTCTGCATCATCTGAACGATGGCAACTTCCTTCAGATTCTATTATTTCGTAATTTTGAATTTCGTCAACAGTAATCAGTAAATCACCGTTGATAAATAATGGTTTCGTTGCTGGCAGTTGCATCTTGGTATTCTGTTGATTCGGGTGGTTCATTTTCTTCATTTGAATTTAATTCTTCGTCAAATACCAGAGGTCTTCAAAAAATTCATCACTTTCTAAGATATTACGCAATTCAAAGTCTGAAAGTGGTCGACTATTTGCCATGGCAAAATCAAGTATCTGCAAAATACAAAACATTCGTGCAGGAAACATAATACGCAAAAACACTTAACTGCGTGTCACATTTCAGACTACTTTTTAGAGAATTTCTGTTTTGAAAAAAAATCTAATTTATATTTTAAGATGTTTAAATACGAAAACAGGTTGTAAAGAAACTTTTCGAATCGTTTTTCCAAACAAAATAACGAACTTACCGATCAGAAATCCAAGACAACAACCTCACACGTGTAAATCACATTGAAAACTGGCAGATACTTGTATTTGCATACGCAATATTCTCGTCTTTTAGATGAGGGGTTTTGAATGTTTGGATTTAACGATATTTAGAATTTTTTGCCCGTTCAGAGGCTTTGCACATACGATCCCTCAAATATAATCAAATAGTTACTGCAAAATCTCATTTTCGAATATTTGTCGACGCCGTACCAGAGTGGCGCGTGGATGTTATGGTGGCGTACACATTCGGCGTAAAAAAGGACGATCGGATTTTTTTAACGCCGTCGGTAGAAATGCAGCCGACCGCTGCCACTACATTCGTCGGTTTTTCTATCGACTACCCCCAGCAGTGACCTACGTGACTGGCGGAGGTAGCGTGGTTGTGACTTGAGACGGATATTTTTACCGCCCAGTGTGTAATCCAGTGTGTAAGCTACAATTTTGTTGTACCGTCGACGGCAAAAAAACCGATCGGAATAAACGCCAGTGTGTCTCCGGCCTTTAGGAATGAAGGAACTCTCGACTTAAATGTTTTTAAGTCGACAGAGTTGCCACAATCTATCTTAAACGTATATCTACTTTATTATTTCGAATGAAGCTGCCTATATTTTTGTTCATGTATAGATTCAATACCAAATTCGCAGTGTAACCTACTGAAAAAATTCTTTGCCATGCACTGTTTCCAAGTTATGCATTAATTCTAGAAATTCTTGACATATGCATTGCCAGTTTGGAAATGCAATATCTCGGTTATTTTCTATGCGCATGAAACTAAACTCAGCAGTCTCATAGTAAGATGAAATACTTCTATATTTCGAATTGAATCTTGTCCAGTATGAACACTGTTAATCAACTTTGAATCTTATACAGTCCACTGTTATTGAATTTGCGTTTATTAAATAGCTTTCTTTAGTTTGACTTCTTTGTATGTTATATGTTAGGTACAGAATACAGCTCATGATTTTTTTTCATAAAATTGTGATCTCATTAGAATGCTCTTCTTAGTCAATATTGTTTACAATGTCTTTTGATTTTTTGTGTTAATAAATAATGTGAAGTTTTATGTCTTTTTCACATATCAACTATCTGGAACCACCCTCCTTAATTGATTTAACAAATGAGAATTACAAATTTTGAACACCCAATTTTGGACAATTGCTGAGATTCTCTTCTATAGGACTGCTGAGTTTGGTTTCGTTCACATAAAAAGCAATCGAGATATTGAATTTTCAAACTTGCAATGCATTTGTCAAAAATTTCAAGAAATAGTGCATACTTGGCAACAGTGGATAGCAGAGAATTTTTTTAATAGGTACATAAATAAAAATAAAGGTAGTTTGGTAACGCTATCGAACCAAAAATATTTTAGGTGAAGCCTTTCTTCCCCTAAGGCTCAACCTAAATTCAGAACGAAATATTCACTGGTCTCTCCAATACGTCTAACAGGCAACTTGAAAGAAAAACCCTGTTTCTAAAATTCAGTTTAATAATACCTGTTTACCAAAAATCCATATAGTCGATGGTTGTTCTTACCTATATAGGACACAAGCATGGGCAAGCTTTATGAAATGACGAAGGTATGGCTGTCGTGGGCTCTTGGTCTAATGAGAAGGAATGAATATACAGGGTGTCCCGAAAAGACCACGTCAAGCAAAATGGAATGTACCTATATAGAACACAAGCATGGGCAAGCTTTTGAAATGACGAAGGTATGGCTGTCGTGGCTCTTGGTCTAATGAGAAGGAATGAATATACAGGGTGTTCCGAAAAGACCACGTCAAACAAAAATGGAATGTAGATCAGAATGTCCTCTACCAGATGTGAAAAAATCGTTAATATGAAAGACTCACGGATTTCGAGATATTTGATGGTTTATGAAAATGTTATATTTTTTCACTTAAATGCTTTCTCTCTTGCCAAAGTTACAAATACTTCTCGAATCAGTTTTCATCATCCGTTAATATTGTTGAATGATTGGTTCAATTCATGCGAATTCATGCAAAATATCATACAGGTATTCTGATTTTTTTTAATTAATGTTTTAGAGGAGGTGTTTTTTTTTGCAACCAAGTTGACCTGACGTGGTGTGAAATAAAAGACACTAGGCCTTTTCTGCATACTACATGAAAAGTTGCCTAATCTGTGAGGATTCTAAAAAGGTTAAATACAGGTGATGAGCTTTTTCAGAAAAAAGAGATATTCGAATATTTATCGAAAATGGAGTATTTCTGTGAAAACTGACTTTTTTTACCTTTTCTACAAATTCTTTGATTTCGCACTTCCTGCTAAAAATAATCTATACTAATATTATAAGAGGAAAGATTTGTATGTTTGTGGGTTTGTGGATTGTGGGTTTGTGATTTGTGGGTTTGTGGCGTTGATATGACATCACTCATAAGCTACTGGACCGATTTCAATAATTCTTTCACCCTTATTATGCTACATTATCCTTGAGTAACATAGGCTATACTTTTCATCCGAGAAAATTGGGAAACCTACTATAACTTCAATGATAATAAATATGAGTACCAAAATCAGCTATTTTCAGGTGCGCTGCGAAAACCGTAAGACGTACGTGGAAATAATGTATGACGGAAATGTACCTCTTCAATAGTTCTACAAAAAAGTCCGCGATAGCATATATCTATCTTTCAAGGTTTACTCGGTATCACCTTTTAAAATTTTTCCGAAAGTTTCTCAAAATTATGCATTATTTGGGAGTATTTTTTTATGAATCGCTATTGATCTTTATCAAATTAAATACATCCTTCATACCCAGTATTTAATATAGAACGAAATTGCCTTTTACATCATTCAATTATGATGAATACTCAAAAGATATGGCAGGTTGAAGATGAAATCGCACCATTATCGAATTGCGTCTCCGAGCACGATACACACCGGTATGCCGAGGAGCATCGAGATGTGATGTCACTGCGGAGAATTTCCATTGCATTTGCGGAATGGAAGTGTTAGAACTCGGGGAATGATTGGAAATTGGAATAATGCAATTAATCGCAAGTTTCATTGAAAATGCAATCAACTTACTATTTCAAATGAAATGTCTTCGATGTTTTTTTTTTTGTTGATCCTGGAATAATATCAATGAAGTTGTATAAATATGGATGTTAGTGCTAAGTATTTACGAGTATTTGTTAATAGAGAATAAATTATTCAAGTTTCATTTGAAAACTTCGAATAAATGAAAATATTTTTATCATGTTTGAGGAAATTTCTATGAATGTCATTTATATTCGTGAATTTGGAAAGTTTTTAATCCATTTTTTTCTTCATATTCTGAAAGCTGATCTTCTTATTCAGATCCCGGTGTCTTAAGTTGGTATGAATTCTGCTCAAAACGGTAGGTTTTAGAAAAAAGTGGTCAATAGGGCGTTTGTAGAGAATTAATTAACCCATTAAATGAGGTATCAATCGTACTGATCGAATGAGCACAGACCGATTTATTTTCATTAGAAGATGAAAAAATGTTATTTTCCATCTCCTCCCAAGTTTATTCGAGATATTTTCAAAACGATAGGTTATAGAAAAAAGTGGTCAATAGGGCGTTTGTAAGAAATTGATCTATATCTTACTAATATTATACTTATATTATAAAGAGGAAGATTTGTATGTTTGTGGGTTGGAGGGTTTGATACGAGTTAACTCATAAGTTAATAGAGATTTCATAATTATTTCACCCTAGAATGCTACACTATCCCTGTGTACATAGGCTATACCTTTTCACCGAGAAATTGAGAAAACCTACTATAACTTCATGATAATAAAATAGAGCTGCAAAAACCGTAAGACGTAATGGAAACAATGTATGACGAAAATGTACCTCTTCATAGTTCTACAAAAAAGTCCGCGATAGCATATATCTATCTTCTCAAGGTTAGGTACTCGGTATTACCTTTGAAAGGTTTCTCAAAATTATGCATTATTTGGGAGTATTTTTTATGGATACGCTATTGATCCTTATCCAATTAAATACGTCGTTCATACCCAATATTTAATTCAGAACGAATTGCCTCTTACACATTCAATTATGATGAATACATCAAAAGATTTGGCAGGTTGAAGATGAAATCGCACCAAAATATCTCCGATGGTAGGCACTAGGCGGGTAGGAAAAGGTACCGAAGTGTGAGGGATGTTTTGTATATGAATGTATTTTGGATTACCTATGCCCGTATGTTTATGACCACAAATCAGATCAACAGATGCGCTGAAGTCGTTATTCAGTTATTCATCTACTCTGCAACTAAACGGCTCGATCGAATTGAATGAATTTTTGTGTATACAGAACACGTCTGTTGGGTCTGCTAGTA
>CM024242.1:71076164-71153501 GCA_013421045.1 Propylea japonica | reverse complement strand
ATGGGTTCCTCGCAACCTAGGCCTCAAAAACACTAGAAAAATCCGATTATTATTATGGGTTCTCAAATAGAGAAGATCTGATTTGGATATGATGTTTCGGGGGTGTATTTTCATCTTGTTCAGGTGGAGAATCGATAGTTATATGGGTTCCCCGCAACCTAGGCCTCAAAAACACTAGAAAAATCCGATTATTATTATGGGTTCTCAAATAGAGAAGATCTGATTTGGATATGATGTTTCGGGGGTGTATTTTCATCTTGTTCAGGTGGAGAATCGATAGTTATATGGGTTCCTCGCAACCTAGGCCTCAAAAACACTAGAAAAATCCGATTATTATTATGGGTTCTCAAATAGAGAAAATCTGATTCGGATATGATGTTTCGGAGGTGTATTTTTACCTTGTCTAGGTGGACAATCGATAGTTATATGGGTTCCTCGCAACCTAGGCCTCAAGAACACTAGAAAAATCCAATTGTTATTATGGGTTCTCAAATAGAGAAGATCTGATTTGGATATGATGTTTCGGGGGTGTATTTTTACCTTGTCTAGGTGAAAAATCGATAGTTCTATGGGTTCCTCGCAACCTAGGACTCAAAAACACTAGAAAAATCCAATTATCATTATGGGTTCTCAAATAGAAGACGCCTGATTTGGATACGATGTTTCGGGGTGTACTTTCAACTTGTCTAGGTCGACAATCGATAGTTATATGGGTTCCTCGCAACCTATGTAAGCCTCAAGAACACTCGAAAAATCAAATTATCATTATGGGTTCTCAAATAGAGAAGATCTTATTGGGATGATGATGTTGCGGGGGTGTATTTTTACTTGTCTAGGTGGACAATCGATAGTTATATGGGTTTCCTCGCAACCTAGGACTCAAAAACACTAGAAAAATCCAATTATCATTATGGGTTCTCAAATAGAGAAGATCTGATTTGGATGATGATGTTTTCGGGGGTGTATTTTTACCTTGTCTAGGTGGACAATTGATAATTATATGGGTTCCTCGCAACCTGGGCCTCAAGAACACTGAAAAAAATCCAAATATCATTATGAGTTCTCCAATAGAAAAGATCTGATTTGGATGATGATGTTTTGGAGGTGTATTTTCACCATGTCTGGTGCACAATCGATAGTTATATGGGTTCCTCGCAACCCAGGCCTCAAGAACACTAAAAAAATCGAATTATCATTATGGGTTCTCAAATAAAGAAGATCTGATTTAGATATGATGTTTCGGAGGTGTATTTTTACCTTGTCTAGGTGGACAATCGATAGTCGTATGGGTTCCTCGCAACCTAAGCCTAAGGAACCCTCGACAAATCTAATTTTTATAATGGGTTTTCAAATAGGCATGATATGATGTGAATACGATGTTTCGGAGGTGTATTTTCGCTTTATCTAGGTAGGACAATCCAAAGTTATATTGTTCTTTTGAAAGTTACCAGTGTTAAGTGTTTTCCTGACAACGGCTGACGAATGGTAGCCAAAACGTCAAATATAAGAACCAAAATGATGTAAATAGCCCAAATAATATTACAGTCATAATAATTCCTTGTAAAAACATCAATTGGATCACCCTAACCACTATCAAACCAGCTACCACTCTTCCAATGGTAATCTTCCGAAATCAAACGACATCCGATGTCTCCATCGGATGGACAAATTGTCCCATCAGCATAACAAGATGCCCGGTTCCGGTTTCGCGTTAGCCGGCCGTCTCAGTCTTCCGGCCAAGATACGATCTACAGGCCCATATGAATTCCGATTAAACCGACCGTTCGGGCCGCATTTCATTACACCAATAATCCCCGATCATTACAGCTCTGAAACCGGCCGTTGTACGCTCATTCAACGATCGTTAAAATTTAACGTCGATTTGTAACACGCATCGATAAGTGGGTGAGATTGACCGTTCTTCTTCTTCTTCTTCTTTCCGGTGATGGCCTAGGGATTTTTCTGTTTTTTTAGCGCTCGTTCTACTGGAAAGAGTGCTATATCGTTTTTCTGAAAAACCTTCGTAGGTTTTGACTCCCAGTCTCTGAAACAGAAATAATTTAAAAAAATTTCAATTAAGATGAAGTGGTCCTGCGAAAATCTTTGCACTTATTTGTCAGGAGCAAATTGGTCTTGAAAAAATTGTTGCCTAACAGTAAAACTGAAAAAAGAAATAAATGAAGAAGATAATGTAACGTTGACATTGAAAGTTGTCAATTAGACAACTTCACACACAATTCCGAAGATTTTATTTATTTATTTTTTATTTATTACAGACAAGGAATACAACAGACTATTTAAAGTTCACTACTGCATTCACAAATACATAATTCGAGGTATATTAGATCATATAAGAATCAACTGAAGAAAAACAATTCCTTTGAACCCAATTTAAAAATGAATATAATAATAATATTAAATAATAATAGATATATAAAAGTTTTTAAACATACAAAAAAAATATCGAAACGTTATAATGAGAAGTGATTTCTCAAGGATTTCTTAAATGCACTCGAATTAACAGAAAATAGATTAAAATGGTCATTTACATCATTACAAAGATGAGCCATTCTCTGAAGTGGCGAATTCTGGGCGCATCTGGTATTTCGAAACTTGATATGAAAGACATTAGAACGTCTCAGTCTCAGCATTACAAGTTTGTCTGAAGAAGGAGTCTGATATAGACACCGAAACGTTACATTATCCTTTTTTTTTTCCTTTTTTAGTTTTTCTGTAAGGCAACAATTTTTTCAATATCAATTTGTTCCTGACCAATAAGTGCAAATATTTTCGCAATACATTTCATCTTAATTAACAATTTTTTAATCATTTCTGTTTCAGAGACTGGAAGTGAGAACCTATAAAATTTTTCAGAAATGCAGAATCCTTCCAGATTATATTTCAATCGATATCTATATATTTTTGCCAAAATGTCTGTTTTTTTCGAATTTTGAGCCGAAGATGGCCTCCAACGATAGGGTTCGACTCCCTGAAGACGAATTCGTGGCTAAATTCCGTGGGGCTGTCCATCCGACCGTTAGAACAATAACTTTCGAAGGGATTGTCCTAGAGGCTTTGAATTTTTAGGGTGAGTTCGGATACCAATGGCTCAGTTAAGTTCGTTAACCAGCCAAATCGTACAGGTGTTCCATAAAATATGGCCATTCGAAATTGTTGTTCCTCAATATCTCAGACAAAACGAAACCAATCAAAATGAAATTTTGCAGCCACGTTCAAAATGCTCAAAATAAGCCTCATGCTGAATTTGGTGGACATAGTGTTAACTGAACTATAGAAAAGTAAATTGTTATATTGAAGAGAAGAATTTTGCTCCACCAATGAACGAGCGTTCAAAATCCTCTCAATTTTTTTGTATCCAAACGACCACTATGTATCAAAATAAAAATTTTCACGATCGAACCATTCCAAACCAAAAAAAAAATCACCTCATCTCCTTCCAAAAATTCCAAACACCCCGTATCTAAAACGACGCATTATAAATATGCACGCCTCATTTATGTATCGAATTAAGAATTCTCCGATAAAAATCCGGCGTCCGTATCGATTTCGAAATCTCCATCGAAAAATTTCGACGGTACTTATCCTGAATATCAAAAAAAATCCATTACCATATTATTTCTCGTCGAGATCCTGCATTACGGGGCTTGCCCATGGGCTCTGAGACCATCTTGACGGGGGGCTGGTTAGTTAGACTCTGGTACCAGAGGGGGAACTGGTACCCAGGGGGGTCGGGGGAAGGCAGACAGTTCAATACTGATTTTATTATGATATTGCCCATCTCTTTGGTTGGTGGATGTTGAGACCAACGTGCGTTTTTTGTTGAGAAGATAAAGAAATCATTTGAGGAATTCGTAACTTTATTTTTCCTAACTTTTTTCGGTCGATGTGTCCACAGTTTCTAGACTAAAATTGTGCTATTATATATCAGTTTCATTATAGAGTTTCGAAATATTTAAACTGAATGTTTAATAGTTGTATATCATGATTAAAGCGTTTTCCAATAAGATGTGTTATCTTGATATTGAAAAAAATGCCAGTTTCCAATATAAATGATCGTAAGTTTATTTCATTATACGTTAGCATTCGTTAATAGTGGAAAATAACATCAGGCAAACGACCACGCTTACAGGACCATATCCTTATGATGAAACTTTCCATAATCAAATCACAAAGTGGCTGCCCTATGTCCTCGATATCCTCACGAATTCCATCTTTGAGGTCTTGCATCGACGCTGGGCTATTGGCGTAGACCTTCTGTTTTACGTGGCCCCAAAGAAAGAAGTCACAAGATGTTAAATCACAAGATCTCGGTGGCCATTCGTGACCACCTCTTCGAGAGAAAACACGGTCCGGAAACTTTTCCCACATAAGATCAATGGTTTCGTTGCTTGTGTGGCACGTATCGCCGTCTTGTTGAAAGTAAACGTTGTTCAGATCAATACTATCCAATTTCGGCCATAAAAAATCATTAATCATTCACCGTAACTGTTGCTCCAGCTTCATTTGCGAACATGTGAGGTCCAATGACTCCGCCGGACCATAAACCGCACCAAACAGTCACACGTTGAGAATAGAGAAGCTTTTCAAAAATAACTCTTGGGTTTTCCGAGCCTCAGATGCGACAATTTTGCTTGTTGACGAAGCCACCGAGGTGGAAATGGACCTCATCGCTCAAAATGATTTTTCGATGGAATTCCGGATCATTTTCATGCATTTCAACGAACCAATCAGCAAAGACACGACGTAGTTGATGATCGGCCGGCTTGAGTTCTTGTGTTAACTGAACTTTATAAGCCTTAAGACCCAAGTCTTTATGCAAAATACGGTGTAATGACGTTTATGGAATGCCTAATTCCAAAGAACGACGAGGAACGGAAAAACCTGTGGTTTCTTCAATACTTCGGCTACAGCAGCAATATCCGCGGCTGTTCTTGAGCGACGTGCACGGGTTTTATTCTTCACATCACTTACTTGTCCCAACAGCTCGAATTTTGCAACCAATTTCTTTATTGCGGTCCGACAAGGTGCTTCACGAAGACCCAAAAATATTCGAATTTTAGGAACCGTCTCTGACAAATTTTCACCATTTTTAAAGTGAATTTTAATAATTTCACTGCGTTCTTGAAGCATTTATCGTTCCATTTCTATTAATGGCGTAGTTTCTACTTGTCACATGTCAAAAAATTACAGCTTCTAACGTGACATCTACCAAAATAGCGGGCTATTCAAATAACACCTCTTATTCGAAAGCCCTTTATGTTCTTTATTCATTTGATGCAAAAACCAACTTCAGGAAAACCAAGTTGTCAAAACCATCGACTTAAAACGCGCATCCTCCTTTCGGATAAACACAGACTTAATCATCAACTCCGAACCAAATCGGATCAAACTTGCGTAACCATCCCAACCAATCCACGATCGGCCCACATGGGCCCATAACCTATAGAAAAAAAATCCGACGCAAAATATCCGTCAACCAATGACTGTGACGAATCGATAACATCATTTCTAGATACAAACGTCCGAACCATAGACAAGATGTACTGTTAGATCGGTGCACGATAAGCACCATTGATTAATTAACTCAAAAAATAAAACGAACATAATTATTCGAAAATTAAATATAATGTATAGGTGTATTTGAAAAGAATTATACAGTGCCGCATAAAAAAGACATGAGACAAAATCATAAATAATCGCTAAACTCGTTTTGTACCGATGCTCGGGTCTAGGCGGCTGTGTGTGTGCCTCCTAGCCTCCTGAGATCACCGAGATAGGAGTCGGTCAGGAATTTTTGTAACTGATGATCTCGGCGAGAAGGATCGGCCGAGGGACCATCCTGTGCCGAAGAGAGTTGTTTCGAAATATTACCGGTAGACATATTGTGAATATTTTATTGGAAACGTATACTTACACTAGATGCTTATCGTGTACGAGCTATGGTAACCATAATCGTTGATGGGGATAGGATATTGGTCGTTTTCCGAGAAGTTGGTGCTGTCTTGAGAAAACCTGATGACGATTCTGAGTTTTGTACTACATTTTAACGAAAATTCGTTACTTCCATACTAATATTATAAATGCGAAAGTAACTCTGTCTGTCTGTTACTCTTTCACGCTTAAACGGCTGAACGGATTTTGATGAAATTTGGTACGGTGATAGATGATAACCTAGAAATGGTAATAGGCTATAAATAATCACGCCATCGTTCTTAGGGGGTAGGCAGTAGACAGATAACTAAATTGAGTTAGTGATTTTTAGTCGTTTTGTTGGGACTTTTGCTCTTTCACGTCTAAACGGCTGAACAGATTTTGATGAAATTTAGTAAGGTAATAGATGGTTACCTAAAAACGGATATAAAATCAAAATGATCACGTCATCGTACTTAGGGGGTAGGAAGTAGGCAGAAAACTGAATTGAGTTAGTGATTTTTTTATGGTTTTTGCTGGGAGTTTTGCTCAATCATGCCTAAACGGCTGAACGGATTTCGATGAAATTTAGTTAGGTGATAGATAGTAACCTAGAAAAGGATATGCGCTATTAATATTCATCTATCGTACTTAAGGCGTAGGCAGTAGGCAGAAAACTAATTAAGTTAGTGATTTTTAATCGTTTGTTTTAAAAGTTTACCTCATTCACGCCTTAAAGTCTGAACGGATGTTTATAAGACTTGGTTAATATAAAGATAGGATCCTAGGCAAGGACACAGGCTACTTTTTATGGCAGGAAAATACCTCATTCCCGCGGAAATCTAGCGTGATCGTGTCAAGAAGCGCATGACGCCATAGCTACTGAAATGATTTTGATGTTACTAAGTGGTAAGTTAGTATTTGATCACTTTTCTAACTTAGAGGGTCGGTAGGCGCCATAATTTAGGGAACTTATGATAAAATTTTGATACAACTGTTTTTATTTAACAGTTTTACTTGGATCGAATTACCGTGCGAAGCCGGGGCGGGTCTCTAGGTATATTATAAAGGGTTTTCCAATAAAAGGTGTTATTTTGAATAGCCCGCTATTTCGGTAGATGTCACGTTTGAAGCTGTCATTTTTTACATCTGACAGGTAAAAACTACGTCATTAATAAAAACGGAACGATACACGCTCCAAGAACGCATTGAAATTATTAAAATTGGCTATAAAATGGTGAAAATTTGGCAGAGACGGTTCCTAAAACTCGAACATTTTTGGGTCGTCGTGAAGCACCTTGTCGGACCGCAATAAAGAAATTGGTAGAAAAATTCGAGCTGTTGGGTCAAGTTAGTGATGTGAAGAATAAAACCCGTGCACGTCGCTCAAGAACAGCTGAGCATATTGCTGCTGTAGCTGAAAGTGTTGAAGAAAACCCAGGTTTGTCCATTCCTTGTCGTTCTTTGGAATTAGGCCTTCCACAAACGTCATTATGCGGTATTTCGCATAAAGAGTTGGATCTAAGGCTTATAAACTTCAGTTAACAAAAGAACTCAAGCCGGCCGATCATCAACAACGTCGCCTAATGACGATCTTTTGTACTGCATTTCAACAAAAATTCGTTCAATAATATTATATCGTTAAAACTGATATTTCTTCAATGATTTAGAGTTCCCTTAGTAACAAACATAGGTTGGAATACCTTTGCAATCGGGGGCCAAATGTACTCTGAATAATAGTTATTTATTATACAAGGGAAAAAAGTATCAGATTTTAGCTCGAGGTTGTGTTGTCTCCCGACGCGTAGCGGAGGGAGACAAAAAGCCGAGAGCTAAAATCTAATATTTTTCCCGTGTATAATACACTATTTTTTTCTGTGACAGGAAGAACGACCATTTAATAGTGAAAGAAATATAACTGTCTACGAAATTACTTTTTTCCCCGGGAAAAAAGTGAGTACTTTTTTCCCGGCTACATAGAGAATTATTTTTTTGACAGGGAAAAAAGGAATTTCGTAAAAAGTCATACTTTGTGACCTGTCAAGAGACATAAAATGTCACATTTTTTCCCGTCACAGAAAAAAATCAATTTTTATTACAAGATATACAATGACGAGTTCATCATTACTTATAAGTCAACTTGACTGTTTCCACACTAGTATTAGAAGTATGTCACAGCTTGAGGGGGTGAATCTGCATTTGATTTCAAGAAAAAAACTCTTGTTAACATAGGTTCGTAAAGCTTCTTTACGGAGCTACAGGGTGTTGAAATTTCCAAGAAAAGAATGTTTTTTTCTTCATAAAACCTGCATTTTTTGAAATATTCAGTCCTAATTTGGAATCATTGCACGTCCTGTATCTTAACAAGAATCTACAGGGTGTTTTCTTTTCCGGAGTCATGTCTCCTTTTTCCCTCTCAAACTTTTTTGTGATACGCAACTGATCGACGTTTAATCAATTTTTGATATTTTCGTTCAATTTAGAAACTTTTTTGACTTTTAATTTTTCGTATCCCTAACCTTTTTTGAGTAAAAAATTATTGAACGATTGTATGTTATTCGCTAAATAAAAAAAATTATAGAAATACTCGATAGGTATGTCACAATTTTGCTTTTATTTTGATAGCTCCTCATCTGAGACTCAATTTAAGCTTATTCAATATCAACAAAACGGTTAGAGATACGAAAAAGCTACAGCAGTCAAAAAAGTTTTCAAATTGAACAAAGATGTCAGAAATTGATTTTACGCTGATCAGTAGCGTACCGCAAACAAGTTTGAGAGGCAAAAAGGAGACATGGATCCGGAAAAGAAAACACCATGCAGATTTTATTTTAAGATTTAGGACGTTCAGTGATGAAGACTGTTGAAAATGACTCGCATTTCAAATTTGGACTGAATATTCCCAAAACTGAAGGAGCTATGGAGAAAAAAAACAATTTTTTAGGGAAATTTCAATACCCTGCAGCTCCGTAACGAAGCTTTCACGAACCCATGTTTATATAAACTTTTTTTCTTACATGTAGATTCTACCCCTAAGTTGTGACTTACCATTATGTAACACCCTGTATAATGTTCAAGTCGAACCAAAAATTCCTCATATCATAACTGACGAGATAATATAAAGTTAGGAAATGCCCTGTCGCGATCTTATCGTTTTTGTCGAAAATGCATATCGTAGCACCTACCTCTATCCTCGAATACCGGTATTATGGCAACACTGAATACTCAAAATTAAAGAGTAGACGTATTTAAGAATTATCGTGAATTGTTACCACGAAATCCGTGTAATTTGACTAAGTGGTCGTTATGTAGAGTCTTTTCGGTCAGAAAATCACAGTTTTGGGAGGACGACCGTTTCATTCGTAAGTACTGGTGCTGGTGGAACGTAAAAATTGACGTTTTCGGGAAAATCGAGCAAAAGGTGTATGTGAATGTTGGAATACGCGGGCCAAGAACCAAGTGAACACCATCGTTAGGCTTTCATTCGAGTGTTTTTTAGGCAGAAACGCATCGAAAGATGCAAATGCATCAAATATGCATTGATAGAAACCTGAAAGGAAACTATCGAGGATATGACATAAGGCCCTTCCTATTTGACGCTGCATGCTGCATCAGTTCCAAACTGATTCTAAATCAGTTGATGCGCGTTCTATTTGACAAAATCAGAAGAAAATAAATATAATATTTGATGAATATAATGATTGAGAAATAGTTTACCACAAAGTATTTTCGATATCTATGTCCCTAAATGCAGGCTAACTGTCACAATACAAAAAAAATGGAATAAAATTAACATAAAACACGCTGCAGGTAGCTGATGGTAAGAAATAGAAAAAAATGATAATGAAAAAAAACATTCAGAATTGAATTGAATTGAATTTCGAGAAAAATTAGGTTACCAAGATAAGTGAAACACCCTGTACGTATATCAAAATTTGCTGATCCAAATCCATACGATTCATTATACGCATTACAAATTCAGAAAACTATGGGACCTTTAACTTATCATTAGAATCGAAAGAAGTATTAAATTTAAATTTTGCAAAATCTATCTTCATTGTTCAATAAGGACATCAACAAAAGGTAACAGCAACTCGATTTTCTAGACTCGTTAAGACTGCGTTCCATTAGCATACAGAAACATGTTTTGCCCTCATTATTTTGTCATTAACCGGAGTTAAAATAAACAAAAATTGCGAGTATCGAGAAAATTAAACTGTGGGTGTCCCCATCTAGAGCCTTGGTTCTCATAAAAAGTTCTTTTTTCGATCAACTTTAGAATATCATGTATTTAGGTACTATTTATTTTTAAAGTCATCGTTTAGGTACTCTTTCATTCTGAGAAATCCCCCATTTTGTTTATGTAGTCTGTTACATTTTGATTCACTGAGTATATGTCACTCACACATTTTTTTTGATTCCATAACTTTATTACTAATAACACCGTATGATTTTCCTTCAAAAATTGTTTTCGGGGGACAGATTTTCGGAAAATAAAATTCTCTTATGGTTTCCCATTCAAGTCTGGAAAAAAAAAGTCTCTTGGAAAAATTTCGATACAGTCGATACTTTTCTCGGAAAAAATAAAAACTTACAAGCAGTTATGATCACTGTTCATTCCATTTCATCGTATGTTCCATAGAATAAATATTCTAAGATATTGTATGTCTTATGACAGGAGATAAAGATGTTCTATGAATTTTTCTGAAGGTTTAATTACTAATTTCCGGAAGAAAATTATATCCGTAATATTTTAATTTCACAAATAGAACTTTCTTTCGTTTAATAAGAATAATTGACAAAACCAATTTGAGCATAAACAATATCTTAGAATATTCATTCTATGGAACATACGATGAAATGGAATGAACAGTGATCATAACTGCTTGTAAGTTTTTATTTTTTCCGCGAAAAGTATCGACTGTAAGTATCAAAATTTTGCAAAATACTTTTTTCTCCAGAATTGAATGGGAAACCATAAGAGAATTTTATTTTTCGAAAATCTATCCCACGAAAACAAATATTCGTAAGTAATATCATAAGGGCATCTAATTTTTCCGAAAAGAATCGAAAAAACACGTAATATTTTGACAAGAAGCATGAGTGTTGGTGGCAACAAAAATCCGAGTCGAAGACGAGGATTTTTGCACCTGCACGAATGCTTTTTGTCAAAATATTACTTAGCAACGTGTTTTTTCGATTTTTTTCACAAGAAAAATTAGATGCCCGAATGGTATTCGACAAGACTATTTCCTGAGTGACAATAACTGTCAAGTTTTGCCGCGGGTAAACGCGAATAAACTGCTGACAGGTCCTGCCAAACAGTTTTTCCACCTAGAAACCATTTGTAATTCAAAATTGCGCGTTTCTGATTGGTGCAAATTACGACGAGGGAAATAGTCAATGAAAATCATAAGGAGTTATTATTTTCAACCCCTAATAATAAAGTTATGACATCAAAAATAATTGTGCGAGTAAAATCTACTTAATGAATCACATTATGTATAGTTTTATGACTCAGTGTTTTTTAGGACTGCTAAAAAAAATTAAAAACTGTCAACTTCGCCTTCCAAAGGCTGTATCTTCGAAGGGGGGTCGATTTCGAAAAAAAATTATATGAACTACCCCTACCTATTTTCATCGAGGAATCAAGTCCCGTGCATTTGTTTACAGACACCCTGTATATTTGTATTAGGTACATCTGTTATTGAAACAACAAAAACCAAATCATCATTCAATACCCTCGATAAAACACCGCATCAACCCATAAACTCCCATCGTGGCAATCTCGATTATAACATTATAACATCGTGGCCAACCTGGATATAAGTGTTAAACGTTATTGCTCACGGTGTAAGGCGAAAAGCCTACAACTGACGGTTCCAAGGTGTCCGGGTACCTATAAAACCGATATTAGAATATATCCAGCTACAATATTAACTATAAATTGTCCAATACCATTTTGAGCGAGCAGAGATTTACTGCGCTATCTGTTATTGACGTTGAGTCGTATGTCATAGGTTAGGGGCCCGTTCTGCGCTATAAAATTCGCGTCATATAGACTCGTGAAGTTTTGCCGTGATGGATACGAGACAGGTACAGGCAGTTTGCTGAATGCTGAGAAGGGGAATCGAGTGGGTTTGAGGTTATGTTAGGTTTTGGTGGGGATGTTGTTTTTGGTTTCAATTGGATGAGTGTTGTAGAGGTTTTCTGGGTAAGTTGATGGCTACACAAATTGCCGGTATCTGAGTGTATCAGTTTGCCAAAATGTCTGTAATTTTCGAATTTTGAGCCGAAAATGGTCTCAAACAATAGGGTTTACCCTAACTGATGACGAATTCGTGGTCAAATGCATTTCTGTCCGTGGGGCCGTCCAGTCGACAGTTAGCATATTAACTTCTGAAGGGATTTCAGGGTGAGTTCCGTTCCCAAATGGCTCAGTTAAGTTCGTTAACCAACCAAATCGTACAGGGTGTTCCTTAAAATATGACCATTCAATATGTTTGTTCCTCAATATTCTTGAAAAAACGAAACCAATCGAAATGAAACGTTGCGGCCAAATGCAAGATGCTCATAATAAGCCTCATTCGAAATTTTGTGGCCATAGTGTGAACAGAACCATAGAAAATCCAATAGTAGTCCGGTCAATTTAGACATAAAAATAGTGATCAAATAAAGAAAATTCCGACAAAGCCAAATTTTTGTAGAGACCTTAGGTTTACCACAAGGAATAAAGTCTCAAAAGTCCCCATCAGTCCCATGCGAGCTTCGGGACTTATTCGGGGTCAAAGGTCAAAATTTTAGGTTTTTTGGATTTTTCTCGAAAACGGTAAGTTTTATCGAAAAAGTACCTCAGAGCAAAGTTGTAGATCTGTAGATCAGATATTTAACATTCGTAAAAAATACACGAAACAAAAAGCAAAGTACAGCTATCTTGTCTTCCTCCAACATCGGCATCTGCTACTCAACATTTGTTTCGAGTATACTATCAAGTTCAGACATGGCAAGGCAATGAACTGAACCCTGAAGACTGGGGTTGGAAATTGATAAATAATACTTTGGAACCGATTCGAACTTTACTGCCCCCTGCTCCAGAAAAACTTCTTAACACTATTTTTTGCAATTGCAAGAAAGGTTGTAGTGCCAAATGTGGCTGTAAAAAGTAGGATTGCAGTGTTCTCCAGCGTGTACCAATTGCCAAGGTGTCTCTTGCTCAAATGTTCAATTAAATACAAGAGAGGAAGATTCATGTCATTTTGATGAACAGACAACTGATTCATCTTCATTTGAACAATTTCTAAGCGTTCATCAACAGGAAAGAGAAGAAGAAGAAGAACAAGAAGAAATTGAAGAAAACATGATTGGTGAAGTTGAATATGAAGAGTATGAGTCAGATTAAAGTAATAAAAAAAAGTTAAACTCAGTAACCCCTATCAATAATCTTCATACTATTAAATAATTATTGTTCCTGAAAATAACGTCATAAAGGTTCGTGGAATAGGCCTACCGGGATACCACGTTAAAAAAAATGCGCCGAGTACACTACCTCACAGGTGGTGTGGAAATGTGTGCATATTATGTAGAACTTGATTCTTACAAGCGCAATATCTGGGAAATAGTGGGTCTTAGAGAAAAAATCATGGGAACCATTTTTATAGAGAATTTTAAGATCTACAACTTTGCTCTGAGGTACTTTTTCGATAAAACTTACCGTTTTCGAGAAAAATCCAAAAAACCTAAAATTTTGACCTTTGACCCCGAATAAGTCCCGAAGCTCGCATGGGACTGATGGGGACTTTTCAGACTTTATTCCTTGTGGTAAACCTAAGGTCTCTACAAAAATTTGGCTTTGTCGGAATTTTCTTTATTTCAATTGTCTAAATTGACCGGACTATAGGAATATTGTTCCGTAAGAAGATATCCGATTCGAGAGAAATTTATTTTATGAATTAAGATTGATATACTGAATGTAAGTGCAAAGTTTCAAAAAGGTCGCATCATCTGAACCATAGAAAATTCAATCGGAATATTGAAAAGAAGAATCTTCATATTTCCTTAACAAGACATCCGAATCGGGCGAAATTAATTTTGTAAATGAAGATTGATATACTGAACGTTCGAGTAAATTTCAAAAAAGGACGCATCATCAGAACCATAAATGTCATACTTTTAATAACAGTGGAACTTCCCTATAATGAACGTCTGTATAACGAATTTCGTACAACACATTGCACCTTAAATCCAAATTCCATGTTAAAATAGCCTCTGAAACGAAGTAAATTCTCTCTATAACGAAATATTCAAAGAACATCACTCTTTGAATGGGTATTGGTGAGAAGGTATAAGGGTGGGTTTTTTGCGAAAATTTTCCGGGCGTACATAATACATCCTGACCTCAAACTAAATCATTACGGCGGACACGGAGATTCTGAAACAGTTTTAAATACACACCTTACTGTTTGATTTCAATCTTACCATTACGCTAGTGTGAAAGTTGTGCGAAAATGTCCAAAAGCAAGTGCTTAAGTTTGAATGATAAACTTAAATTTATCAGTGAAGTCGACCGCGACATTGCTGACTATAAGAACAAATTTTCTGTATAACGAAATTTCTTTATAACGAATTTTTTTGCGGATTTAGCGCTTTCGTTATAGGAAAGTTCCACTGTATTAATTTTTTGCATATTTCATTTTTTGAATAATTTCCAGAACATGATTCCGATTGTGATGAGATTCTGCATTGATATTTTTGGTATCAATCTGAGTGTTTTCACCAATTCTGATTCGTTGTTCACTTATTGAAGATGAATACTTGTCTTGTTGATGAGATATTCTGCTTCTTGTATTCAACGTTTCGATCGGCATACGCCAGACTTCGTCAGCACAATTATAAATTTCAAATTCTACATTTTTACGAGTCAAAAAAATTTAATCGTTGTACTGGGAACTATAACCTTTCCAAACCAATTCAAGTACGTTCAATCAAACTCAACCCACCCACCTCTTCTCTTCTAACCTAACCATAATCTCTCGCCTTTCATCCTTGGTCGTAAAATATCGGTTCCAATTCACTTAAAAGGTGTTATAACATCTCGATCGCGTAGCCCCAATAAGAAAACCATATAAAACCGATAATCCCTGGATTATATCCACTCGAATGGACGACAATAGAAAAGAGATTTACGATCATAACGCGATTTCCAATCTGTGCAGAACGCACGCGCGCAATACGCCATTCCGAGTTTTTATCATCGCCTGGTCAAGAAAGAGCCGGCGTAAGGAATTCATGGCAAAAATGGAAGGAATTATTAAGTTTCACGAGAATAAACAGGGTTTCTAGAAAACTTTTAAAGTTTTCAGTCCCAGTCTCTGAAACAGAAACAATGAAAAACAATTTTAATTAAGATGAAATGCTCCTGCGTCAATCTTTGCACTAATTTGTCAGGAGCAAGTTGGTTTTGAAATAAATTGTTGCCTAACAGTAAAACTAAAAAAAGAAAATAAATGAAAAGGATAATGTGACGTTTCGGTGTCTATATCAGACTCCTTCTCCAGACAAACTTGTAAAATCTTCGGAATTGTGTATTTTTTCGTTTGCATCATTTTCATTAACATCTCTATGTGTAGACAACTTTCAATGTCAATTAGACTGCAAACGAAAAAATACACAATTCCAAGATTTTACAAGTTTGTCTGAAGAAGGTGTCTGATATAGACACCGAAACGTTACATTACCCTTTTCATTTATTTCCTTTTTCAATTTTACTGTTAGCTACAATTTTTTCAGAACTAAGTTGCTCCTGACAAATTAGTACAAGAATTTACGTAGAATTGCATCTAATTAAAAAATTTCAATTATTTCTGTTTCAGAGACTGTGAGTGAAAACCTAAAAAATTTTCTAGAAATGCAGAATCTTCCCATATTTTATTTCAATCGATTTAATAAACAGGGTGTCTCAATCAAAAGTGTTCACCATTTATAAATCAACAACGAATCAGAACTTGTAAAAACCTTCCGACACGTCGATTTTGTTTTGTTTGAACAGCCGGAATTAAACATGAATTGGGTAGGATTTAAGCACAAATGATGAATGGGTTCAAATTTACATGAACTTGCAGTTTGTGTTTTAGTGAATGTTTGGATTTACTTTTATCGATATCATAATTCCATGAAGAACACCCTGTAACTTTGTGAATATTCACTTCATACCAGTGGCGCAGCCAAGATTTTGTTTTGGGGGGGGCTGAACTCAACAATTTTTGATGATACAGCAAATAACGAAAGTTGCAAAAAATAAAGAAGAAAGAAAAAACGAAGAAATTAATCTTTGGGGGGGGCTGCAGCCCCAAACCCCCCCCCCTAGCTGCGCCAGTGCTTCATACAACACCTACTGCAGGTTCATACAAATTTGAATCCAAGCATACATTTGTGCTATAAAATTACCCACTTTTCCTATTCAAATTCCTGATGGGGTTAAAATCCTCTCAAGGTAGTCGCTAGTAGAAACAAGATCTGTATCCCAGATCAAAAATCGACCTGTCTGTATGTTTTCAGAAATTCTGATTCGTTGTTGAGTTATTGAGGATGGATACTTTTAAATGAGATATCATTTATGTATAAATCGGATAAACTCATGTAAATGTCGTTGGTATTATTCTAATCCATTATGTTATACTTCGAAAACATTAACAACAATATCAATAAAATCTATCAATTGTCCAAAATCATTATGGTTATTGTAGTTATAACAAGATTAAAATATCAAAATAATAATGACCGCCAAAAGATAACAATGTTATGAGTGAATATTGAATAGTGAATTTTGCAGATAGCAACATAAACACCCAAATGAAATTTTTCAGTAGAAGTTGGTATTTATCAGAAAAGCAACTGAAATATTTTCATTGCAAGCAAGGATAGTGCCAAAATCTCGAAAAAACTCACCAATCATCAGGTCTTTCACCATGTAACTCATTGGCCAGGAACATAACCTGAAAAAAAACATGGATAAAGAGTTAAATTCTCAGTGTTGTAGAACTTATAAACAAAAATTTGGACTATTTAGACTTCCTCTAAGCTTTTTTGTTCCATTCAAGTTTATAATCAACTTATATCGTCCTCATACTTATTGGTAAAATGAAGGTACATTTTTTTATGAATTTTGTATTGAAATTATCCTCACCAAAAGTCTCTTTTCATCATCACAGTATCACCTTCAAAATTCCACAGGAATTAGAACAATAATCACTTCAGACGGTATTATAGAAAGATAATAGGATATAATAATGAAAATTAACACGCATAATTAGTTAATTTCGTGATATTAAAACATTAAAACTAAACAAACCTCACAATAACCGCGTTAAAATGAAACTAATACGTTTTGGCAACGTATCGTTGCCATGAGTCATACAACAGATGTATCTTTCCTCAGAAAGTTTTTAGACGATATGCGAAGTCAGGCACAGATAAGGAATGGATTGTTCGCATTTTTATTATGTTTCCATTCGAAATCACCCAAAGAATGAAAACAATAATATACAGAGCGTGCCAAAAAAGTAAAGTGTAACACGAAAATAATTCTTGTACGAAGAAAATCCTCCATATCGTGGATTTTTAATTTCAAAAGCAATTCTTCCCATGATATTTTGAATTAGATACGCTTGTATTGAAGAGGACTGCAGACTGAAAAAGAATATGCAAATTATATTTGATTCCGGCTGTTCAAACGGAAATTATGAAGGTTTGAAATATCGTGTTTTGGAAAAAATGCCATTTGGGAGACAAAATTCTAAACGGTTGTAGATATCGATTCGAAAATATTTTTTTCTGATTCAGCTACCCCGAGAACCTATAAAAACACACTAAATACAATAAAGTCTGCCCTACTTTTCAAATTATTTTAGTTTATAGATTTTGCATTTTTCATTTCAGAGTTGAGTTTGAGAGCGCCTGCGTATTACAGTTCTTTACGAATCGATGTTTTTTATAAGTCAATCGATTCATCAGACCGAGTATAATAATTGTCAGTAATAAACTTTTCTGTAGATCCCACATAATTTCTGCAAAAAGCTTAAATATAGCGTTTTAGGGGGGGTCCCCTTAGCTATTTTTCGTCCAAAATTTCGAAATTTTAGATGGCCGTTTTATGTGCTTATATTGAAGAGGACTACAGACTGAAAAAGAATATGCAATTCATTTTTCATTCCGGCTGTTCAAACATGAATTATGAAGGTTTGAAATATCGAGTTTTGGAAAAAATGCCATTTGAACGACAAAATTCTAAACGCTTGCAGATATCGATTCGAGAGTATTTTTTTTCTGATTCAGCTACCCCGAAAACCTATAAAAACATACTAAAATCAATAAAGTCTGCCCTACTTTTCAAATTATTTCAGTTTATAGATTTTGCATTTTTCATTTCATTTGAAAAGAAGAATCATTATATTCTTATACCAAGATATCCGATTCGACTGAAACTTATTTTGTGAATGTAGATTGATATACTGAATGTTCGTGCAACATTTCACAAGGATCGCATCATCTGAACCACAGAAAATTCAATTGGAATATCGAAAGGAAGAATCTTTATTTTTCCATAACAGGATTTATCTTTCAGTTTTTGGATATTTTCCAGACTATTATCCGATCGTGCTGCGATTTTGTATTTATATAGGTACCTACAGTGGAATGTCTGAATAATGAATTTCTCTGTAGAACGAATTTCGTACAAGATATTGCACCTTGAACTCAAGTTCCATGTTAAAAACACCCTCTAAAACGAAGTAAATTCTCTCTATAACGAAATATTCAAAGAACATCACTCTTTGAATGGGTATTGGTAAAAAGGTATGAGGGTGGGTTTTTTCCGAAATTTTTCCGGACGTACGTAATAAATCCCGACCTTAAACTTAATCATTACGGCGGGCAGAGAGATCCTTCTGAAACAGTTTTAAATACACCCCTGGCTGATTAGTTTCAACCTAACCATTACGCTAGTGTGAAAAGTTTGCGAAAATGTCTGAAACCAAGTGCTTTAGTTTGAATGACAAACTTGAATTTATCAGTGAAGTCGACCGCGACATTGCCGACTATAGAAACAAATTTTCTGTATGATGAAATTTCTTTATAACGAATTTTTTGCGGATTTAGCGCTTTCGTTATAGGGAAGTTCCACTGTATTCAGTTGAATATTTTTTTAAGTATGCTAGTGAACTATACCATTTACTTTACCAACGTAAACCGGGCTTTAGAGCCATCCTACGGTCCTCGCGCTTCCATCACCAAGTGGTCGTTCACTTGACTCATTTTCGGCTGTCGCGTTGAAGAAGTGGAAGGACCAACGTTAAAAAAACGTCGTGGTACCAGCCTGACGTTGCCCGATGGGCGGAGCGACCTCGAGTCATTATCCGCTAATGAATTACGGGCGACAATTGCGAATCATGTATATTCATTTGTTCCGAAACCTGCCTTCTTGGATTTTTTTGCCGCACGGCCATTTTCGGGATACCGTTTTGCGGTATATCCGGCGATAATTACGTTTTTACTTTTTTTTCGGATTAATTGGAGTTTTATCTTGAATTGGAGGATTCTTTGGCGATGCAGAGTGAATTCCGCGATGAAACGGGACGTTGGGTTCTCTATAGGCGTTTTCGCCTATAATCCTATTTCGTTTTAACCTACAGAAACTGTTGAAAATGACCACCTCTAGCCAAAAAAACGAATTCAAATGAAAACCGTGTTTAATCTGTATTCCTTTACCATCTGAACTTATCAATTTTAAGTCAAAAAACTGGCCGTTTTTAGTAATTGGAATGTTGTTAAACAAATTCAAAAATAAATTGTACCTACTTAGTAAACACAGTGCGGTACGCATTTTTATTCAAACTATTATTAATTTTAAAAATATGAAAAATGTTGTTCGCCCTGTATCTTCGAAACATAGAGGTTTTTCAAAAATCATCAAAGGACAAACATGCCTAAAATAGTCCAAGGAACAACCCCCTGAATTTTTGCCGCATGTTCAGGAAACACCCTGTATATACTTTGGCGTTTCCTTAACTTTACCACCGCTCATTACCACACCATCATTCCCAAACCGTACAGCAATTATCAAACACCCATTGCTACCTAAGACCCAAGTGCCCATAATCATCTAGCCCATCTTCGTCACCTCTTCAACAAACCAAGGAAGCACAAATCTTCCTTAATCACCTAACAAGTACTCGAGAAGAAGAACTCAATTAAAACGCTATAGAGTGGACTAACAAATTCAAATAAACCGAGTTGTACATAATGATAAGTCATAAAACAACAAATTGATTAACAGCTGAACTCTACGCCGGTCCTACCTTCGAGCAGTCTTGTTTGGTTGTAAAACGGTGTTGATGAGGTCTACAGGTACGCATCTGAGAGAAAATGGTGAATTATATATATTTCTTTGAATTGAGTGCTAAAAGAATTTACTATTATTATTAAAGACTTTTGCTGAACCTTGTAGGTATATAAAAATTTTATCCACTCCTATAGAGTAATATGTCAATTATTAAACTAATTTCTATGTGTAATAGTAGCTACAAGACAACCGTAGACATGTCTATGAACCGAAAAGCGAGTGTTATAATAACACCCGCCCATAACACCCGCTAATAAAAATACCTAGGAAGAATGAAATTGCTTACAAAAAAAATTATAAAAAGTAGGATCGATCCAGAAATCTATTTCAGCCATCAAGATAACGTTCTAGCGATTCATTCCAGATTTATTTTTGAAAAACGTAAATTTTTGAAGTTGCGAAAGTACTTGATTTGATTAGTTAGAGACTCTGATTTGATTCCCGACCACAGAATACAGAGGTTTGACGGTTGGACGAAATTTTGTTAACGCTTTTGACAACTGTTCAAAATTTTTTAAACGCAGATTAATTCTAATTTTACTGAAAAAGTCGTGGATAAAGTATAGTATTCAATTCGCGGTAATGCTCAAAACACACTTGATGAATTACATCACTCGCCTGACGGCTCGTGGTGCAAAATTCGTCTGCGTGTGTTTTGACCTGCATTACTGCTCATCGAATAATATACTATTATATTCGTTTATATTTTATATTCATATGAAAATTAGATGTAATAATCTCATTGCCCCACCAATGAACGAGCGCTCAAAATCTCCTGCTCAGTGCTTTTCTAAATTTATTACATAAATCACAGTCCAGTCCAACCCAAAAATATTCGCAACCAAAATCTCTCAGTATCGGAACTGCTCAATAACTCAAGAACCGCTGGTCACTCCGGGTCGGATCTGACATCAGCTGTGAGCTACGATTTTCATTTATTTTCGGCGATAGCGCTCGTTACTTTTAACGAATCCCGAGCGTGCTTTATAGCAGCAAAAGGGTAATAACAGTTGGCGTTGAAGCCCTCATTTTAACTCATTTTCTAATTGGTCAGCTCGTAATGCATCGAGGGAAAGAGGGGTACTTAAGAACGGTTATGAGCGATACCCGGTCGTCGTTTGTTTTTCTGATGAGATAATATTATTGGTTTGCTTTATTATAATGTAGCGGCTCTTTACGGTTTACTCGGTCGTGAATGTTGATTAGATTTTTGGTCGTTGTGTGGAGTGGAAGTGTTCGGGTTTTGAATTTGAGGTTATGTTGTCGTGTGATATTAATTTTAATTAAGAAAACCTCGGAGTGGAAAGTAAACCTAGAGATGCCTTCACGCATTCGTTGATACAGCAAAGAAGAATCTGTTTATGAACGCGAAAAACATTAGGCGTTGTCTGTAAGCAAATGCAAGTTGAATTCTATGATTTTGATGATGCGATCCTCTTAAAATTTTGCATGAGCATTCAGTTTATCGATCTTTATTCATCATAAATCAAATTTCACTTGAATCAAATATCTTGTTATGGAAATATAAAGCTCCTTTTTTTCAATATTCCAATTTAATTTTCTATGGTTATGTATACACTAGCGACCCAACGCGGCTTCGTACGGTAATTCGATCCAAGTAAAACTGTTAAATAAAGACAGTTGCATCAAAATTTTATCATAAATTCCCTAAATTATGGCGCCTACCGACCCTCTAAGTTAGAGAAGTGATCAAATACTAACTTGAAGTCTTAGTAACACTCAGTTAAAAAAAACATCAGAATCATTTCAGTAGCTATGGCGTCATGCGCTTCTTGACACGATCACGCTAGATTTCCGCAGGAATGAGGTATTTTCCCGCCGTAAAAAGTAGCCTGTGTCCGTGCCTAGGATCCTATTTTTATATTAACCAAGTCTTATGAAAATCCGTTCAGACGTTAAGGCGCGATAGAGCAAAACTCCCAGCAAAAACCATAAAACAATCACGAACTCAATTCAGTTTTCTGCCTACTTCCTACCCTCTAAGTACGATGACGTGTTCATTTTGATCTTATATTCGTTTTTAGGTAAAGATCTATTACCTTACTAAATTTCATCAAAATCTGTTCAGCCGTTTAGACGTGAAAGAGCAAAAGTCCCAACAAAAACGACTAAAAATCACTAACTCAATTTAGTCATCTGCCTACTGCCTACCCCCTAAGAACGATGGCGTGATTGTTTATAGCCTATGACCATTTCTAGGTTATCATCAATCACCATACCAAATTTCATCAAAATCCGTTCAGCCGTTTAGGCGTGAAAGAGTAACAGACAGACAGAGTTACTTTCGCATTTATAATGTTAGTATGGATGTGATAATATTACACATAATAGTACACACCTGATTCACTCCAGTTCCTAATAAACTTCTATTTCCGTCAAATCTAGAACTGGTACGCCCCTGATATTTTTGATGGGCGACGACCGCCTTGATCTTCATAATAAATGTACCTAATTCTCATATCAATGATACTTTACGTCGATATTAGACGTGTCATTAATTCCCCAGATCTAATCCAGGATGTATTAGACATCATTAAAAAATAACGAATTTGTCAAACTTTCTTAGGCTCGGTTGGATTTCGACAGTTCCAGCGACTGGCGAGTCGAAAAACCTTGGAAGTTGATTCTAACGAGACAGTTTTTTTTCCTATAGCTCATTAGAACTAATGAGATATTTCTGAAATGCGGAAACTGCGGGATCTGGTGTGAAAATCGACATTTTTGGCTACCATATTTATATTTCATATCGTCGGGAGATTGTGTGGGAACGTTATGAATTTTTAATGAGAAAATTTGAATGATTAGGTTATGGAATTAATTAATATTTCTATTTCTCATTTTAATATATTATTTTAACAGAAGCGAAAGAATAGAATACCCTGTTATGTTCGTGTGTGGAGAGAGAATTGTACAGAAATCTCGAATAAAGGTTTTTCCAATAAAAGGTGTTATTTTGATATTTAAACAAAAATGCCATTTTTCAATTTAAATGATCGGATGTTTATTTCATTATAAAGAAGAATCTATGCCGTAAATAGTGGAAAATAACATCAGACAAATGACCACCACGACCACGCTTACAGGACCATATCCTTTTAATGAAATTTTTCAATAACCAAATCGCAAAGTGGCTGCCCTATGTCCTCGATAGCCTCACGAATTCCATCTTTGAGGTCTTGAATCGACGCTGGGCTATAGGCGTAGACCTTCCCTTTCACGTGGCCCCAAAGGAAGAAGTCGCAAGGTGTTAAATCACAAGATCTCGGTGGACAATTGTGATCACCTCTTCGAGAGATAACACGGTAGGGAAACTTTTCCCGCAAAAGATCAATGGTTTCGTTGCTTGTGTGGCACGTAGCGCCGTCTTGTTGAAATTAAACCTTGTCCAGATCAATACTATCCAATTTTGGCTATAAAAAACGTTTTTGGAATGCCTAATTCCAAAGAACGACGAGGAATGGACAAACCTGGGTTTTCTTCAACACTTTCGGCTTCAGCAGCAATATTCTTGGCTGTTTTTGAGCGACATGCACGGGTTTTATTCTTCACATCACCAACTTGTCCCAACAGCTGGAATTTTTCCACCAATTTCTTTATTGCGGTCCGACAAGGTGCTTCACGACGACCCAAAAATGTTCGAGTTTTACAAACCGTCTCTGCCAAATTTTCACCATTTTTATTGTGAATTTTAATAATTTCAATGCGTTCTTGAAGCATGTATCGTTCCATGTCTATTAATGGCGTAGTTTCTACTTGTCAAATGTCGAAAAATGACAGCTTCAAACGTGACATCTACCGAAATAACGGGCTATTCAAAATAACACCTCCTATTGGAAAACCCTTTACATGTATAAACCTTATTAGTTTAACTTCTAGAAAGACCACCTAAGCGCTGCGATCTTAGCAGCATTTCCGAATAGAATGCGAGTTCTACTGGCTTTATCTTGGCATATTGGCCGACCATTAGCATCTGCTGCCTTGGCCTTATCTGAGGACCGAATGTTTATTCCCGCGATTTTATATATTTATTATTGGAGATATGGGTTATGTTCATATGGCAGTTTTTGTAGTTATGGCCGGCATTTCGGATTCTTAGGGTCTTTTTTGAGATATTAGTTGTTATCTTCAGGTTGGACTCGATGCGTTGAGTATTTCGAGTGCTTTTCAAGGTTTTTTGAAGATCGAGAAATGTTTCGATTTTTTTATATGCTTCATTGGATATAGATATTTTATCGAAGAGTATGTTGATAAGGGAAATTTGCAGAGTTTAAAATGTCGTTGAATAGTAATTATCAATATGGTTGAATTTCTTGGATTGTCCTGTTACGATGCCAATTTTTGGTAGCCGAAAAAGCATATTAAATCTTTTATTGTACAGGATTTTGTACAGTTATCTGATCTATATGTTTTTAATAGGAAGGACGAAGAAAAATGAGTAAAATATTACGATGGTCCCTTATTAATGAACATAAGATAAAATTAACTCTTGAAATTATGCATGAACATTCAGTGTAGGTATTAATCTTCATTCCCAAAATGAATTTCACTCGAATACGATTTCTTGTAATTTTACTGAAATATGGAGTTTCTTCTATTCAATATTCCATTTGAATTTTCTACGATGCGATCCCCTCAAAATTTTGCATGAAAATTCAGTGTATCAATCTTTGTTTACAAAATAAATTTCACTTGAATCGGTTATTCTGTTATGGAAATATAGAGATTCTTCTTTTCAATATTCCAATTGAATTTTCTATGGTTCTGTTAACACTATGGCCACAAAATTCTGCATGAGAATTCAGTATAACAGTCTTCATTCACAGGAAAAAATTCACTTGAATCGGATATTCTGTTATGGAAATATAGAGATTCTTCTTTTCAACATCCAATTGAATTTGCTATGGTTCTGTAACCACTATGGCCACAAAATTCTGCATGAACATTCAGTGTATCAATTTTTATTTATGAAATAAATGTCATCCGAATCGGATATTTTTTATGAAAATATGAAGTTTCTTCTTTTCAACATTCCAATTCAATTTTGTATGGTTTTGTTCACACTATGGCCACCAAATTCTGCGTGAAGCTTATTATGAGCGTCTTGCATATGGCCGCAACATTTTATTTCGATGGGTTTCGTTTTGTTTGAGATATTGGGGAACAAAAATTTTGAATATCCGTATTTTATGGAACACCCTGTACGATTTGGCTGGCCGGACGGCCCCACGGACAGAATTGAATTTGACCACGTATTCGTCATCAGGGAGTAGAACCCTATCGTTTAAGACCATTTTCGGCTCAAAATTCGAGTAACGGTTAGCTTTACAAGGCGATAATTGACGAGAAAGTTTTTAGAAAGGTATGGGCAGATTAGAGCGACAAAATTTTCATCGGTAAGTTGAGCTTTGGCGCGCTTGTTTATATTGGGATAGCGACATATCAAATTAAAATTTCCCGAGAGCCAGTGGTTTGTTCTATTCATTCGTGAGTTCAGCTTGTTTTTTTCGGCAATCATCAAAACTCAAAAGCACAAAATGTAGCATAAACACGCCAATACGGTCCTGTCCACCCGCTCGCGCTCACATCGAGTGCACCATCGCGAAGAAAAAGAAGAAAAATCTTACAAATTCGATATTAGATTTTAAAAACCTGTAACCGTAAATCAATCGCTTAATAAATCAGTAATAGTTCATAATATTTACGATTAAATGTACGTATTTGTATATATGCAAATCCGCAAGGAGTTGTTAATGTCTAAATGTATATCTGGGCAATATATCATTGGCTTATGTCAGGTTGGCATAGAGTTCTACATAGGTGGACGACGTGGTCCATCGGGTTGCATTCTGGTACAACAATGCTGTACAATGCCAGGAGGTAGATATGGTTGTGTCTGATGGTACCATCGATGGTACAAGGCAGAAGGAGCGGATGCCCCAATGACTTTCAGATATAAGTCACTCGTAACATTCAAGTGACCGGTGGTTACTTCGAGAAAACCCACTCGAATGTTACTTTGTGTTTGTGATCAATACTAGTCCATGGGCCAGCGCCTCTTTTCCATAATGAGTACTAACAATCTGAATACTCTGCTCAACAATTGATAGGGATCACTTACTTGTTCTAAATTTATTTCTGAAATATTCGCTCCAAGATTATAAATTTAGTCAGATATCAGAGTATTTTCAGTTGATAATATGGTTCATTTGAGAAAAGAATGAAAAAATGGAAAGTTGGAGAGAAAAAAAGACTTTATAAGGAACACTCAAAATTCTGTGTTTCAATAACATAAAAATTTTATGATGAAACCACAAGAAGGCTGAAGTTTCGGTTAAGCTAGTACCTAGTTGGTCCCCCACGAGCTCGTCTCAAGCATTCTACCCTACGAGGCATACTTTCGATCAAACGATTTATAAAATTTTGGGGCAAATTCGTCCAAATATCCCGTAAAGAGTTAGAAAGGTCCTCGAGGTTATTGATCGGTTGTTCTAAGGTTGACAATTTTCTAGACATCTCATACCAGACATGTTCGATGCAATTCATGTCTGGAGAGCGAGCTGGCCAGTCCATCCTATCAATTCATGAGTTTCTAGCACTTCATTAACCAGACGACTACGGTGTGGACGGGCATTATCGTCAATTAGAATGAAATTCTCGCCCACGGCAGCCGCAAACGGAACAATTATGGGTTCAATAATCATATCGTGATATCTCTGGCTGGTCATGGTGGAGTTCTGCAGAACAACCAACTCTGTGCGTTGGTTCAAACAAATGCCTCCCCATACACATATAGAACCTCCGCCAAAAGCTGTTGTGGGTACCATAAACTGTTCTGCATACCTTCGACCTCTTTCCCTCCAAGCAAGAATACGGCCATAGGAGTTGACCAAACGAAATCTAGACCCATCCGTAAATGAACATCGGCTCCAATCTTCAAGTGTCCAATTGCGGTGCTCCTCAGCCCATTGCCATCGATGAGCCCGGTGTTCCCTGTTCAAACGAGGATGCTCAACATGCTCAAACCACGAGCATGTAGTCGTCGTCTCACAGTCTGGTTCGAAATTAGAAATCCTGTTGCAACTCTCAGTGATCTATTGAGCCGCGACGCCGGGTAAGTGGGATTTCTCCTAGCATTGAGGATCAAAAGACTATCTTGGGCAGCTGTTGTATTGCGCTGCCGACCTCCCCCATGAACATAAGCTACTGAGTCGTTTTGGATGAACCTATTCTAAGCCCGACTCACGACACTTTGCGAAACATTCAACCGTCGGGACAGTTCTCGCTGGGACAAACCTTCCTGTATCCACCGTATGATTTGGTCCAGTTGCACAGGAGCCAAACGTCTTCTCGGCATGACTGATAAGCTGATATTGTTCTCATTTCTTCAATTATTGTCACCTTATGTGTTTGAACGAGAGAAAAAACAGATTTAATAACAAATACCACATTGCTTTTCACTCCACCTGTAACAGCCTACAGATAATAATCGATTTTGTGAACAAGAGCCGATGAAGTGAGGAAGACTTTGATATAATACACTGAAAACATCTTACTTTTTCCTAAGAGAACATATAATGTACAGATATTCACGAGATAACTTGAAAAAAATACAAATGAAGAAAAGTTCATAAGTGATCCCTAGCAGTTGTTGATCAGTGTAGCTACATTTTGACGAAACGCCCAACTTTTTCAAATTTTATTACTAACAGCTAGTTTATAAATTGAATCTTGAAACAATTTTATCACAAATTGAAAACAATAATGGTCCTACAAAAATGATGATTCTATCAAAGTGTCCCCTACTCCCAACATATAACAACAACAAGGTCTAAAAAAATCATTACTAACCGACTGATTCACTGTTGCTTAGCAAATATTTCCTTTATGAACTGGTCACATTGTCCTACAAATTGAGTGGTACGTTTTTCCAGTCCTACGCTCGGAAATTGTCAATTGTTAGTAATCATTTTTAATTATGAGTTCTGTGGTACAATTTCTGAGGTAGGACTGGAAAAACGTGCCACTCAATTTGTAGGACAGTGTGACCAACTCATAAAGGAAATATTTGCTAAGCAACAATGAAAAAATCAGCCGGTTAGTAATAATTTTTGTAGACCAAGTTGTTGATTCATGTTGGGAGTGAGGGGCACTTTGATAGAATCATCATTTTTGTAGGACAATTATTGTTTTCAATTTGTAATAAAATTGTTTCAAGATTAAATTTATAAAGTAGCTGTTAGTAATAAAATTTGAACATTCGCCCATATAACACTTTTGACGCCTCCATACTGTATAAGCCCTCACTATCGAGAATTTTCGTAGAGGAAAAAGTTGGGCGTCTCGTCAAATTGAAGCTACTCACAAATATTCAGATTGTTAGTAATCATTATGAAAAACAGGCGCTAGCCCATGGAATAAAATTTTAACATTGACCCATTCTACACTTTTGACGCCTCCATACTACATTAGCATAAAAAGGAAGTGATTATAGTGTTTTTCAAGTAGTTGGCCACTCTCATGGTACTTCTCTATTGAATAATTTCCAGAACTTTCGCGAACCATCGATCAAACTAAACTCCCGACCTCCCCGACAACCCAACGTCAAATCCACAGAAAACACTGGTCCACGTCACTGATGAAATATTCTTCCTTCTCCGATCTGGCCTCATCGCTATCGTTCAGGTACCCAGCCGTGGATCCGCCAACAAGCCGAGAGTAATTGCTTTCATTTTTGTTTCGTCCGTTTTTTCAACCGCTCTTCTTTTTATTCTTGTTCCGTTTTTTTTTCGGCCTCATCAAGATACCCGTAACTTTTAAAGTGACGGGCAAAAAGCCTATGAAGATTGACAGTCGTGACGTAATCGTCGTTCGACTGTTAAAGGCCGCCTCCTTGATCTACCAAATTGAAGTTATTTACAATTTGAAGAAAAAAAACGGGTCGCGGTTGTCGGTGATGCCCATGTTAATATCTCTGTCGGTTGCCTGGCAGCTAGGCCCCGGTTTTTCGATTTTGTCGGATGCACAGAGTTCGGTTATTGATGATCGTCTATGCGTCTTGGTAGGTGAGAAGGAAAAGTCGGGTGATAATTATTATTGTTGGTTTTGAATTGAGGCTATGGTTTTGTTTTGAAAATTGTGAAAATCACTGACATACAATCATAGGGTTTTTGCCCTTGAGGATGCTAATTTTAGATCAAGTAATATCAGAGAAATACTGTATGTAGCATTTTAAGAACGAACATTTTCCATGAAGAGGAATATTTTTTATTTTTGCCTACAGGCTAGAGGGCCCGTCGGCAATGGGTAAAACTAATAATAGTGTCATCATTAGGAAGATTATCAAAAATTTTCTTTCGGTTTTTTGTGATACTCTAGAAAGACCGAATTGTAGCTATATAAACTGCGCAAAAAAATTAACGCACATTCTGAAATTTCTGAATTTAAATGAAAGTTTACTCTACATTGACTTTATAACTTATTTTTATGTTCCCTCGGGAAGGTTTTGTACGAAACAAAACACATTAAATGAAGGAAAAATTCAGGATTTCACAGAATCTTATGTGAGAGAAGAAAAATAAACAATTTTCAAAATACTGGAATGCTGATAAGTGATTTAATACTTGGTATTTCCACCCCTTGCGTTAATTACAGCTCGGCAACGACGGCTCATACTCAAAATGAGTGATCTTAAAATGTTCTGATCTAATCCTTCCCAGATTTCTCTGAGTTGGATTCCTAAGTCATTAAGAGTAGCTGGATGATTTTCTGAACTTCTCAGCCTTCTATTGAGATTGTCCCAAACCTGCTCAATCGGATTGAGATCTGGACTTCTAGCTGGCCATTCCATTCGAGAGACTTCAGCCTCTTCGAGGTACTCCTGAATGATGCGCGCACGATGGGCTTTGGCATTCTTCTTCTTCAGCCACTTTCCATCCACTCCTGGATATAGGTCTCTTCCAAATTGCGCCATCTTTCTCTGTCCTTCGCCACTTTCCACCAGGCTTGACCTGCCACATCTCGTAGGTCATCAGCCATCGTTTCGGTGGTCTTCCTCTGCTCCGGGTTGTGGTCCGCGGCCTCCAGTTCAGGATTCTTTTCGCCATCTGTCTTCATGTTGTCTTGCAACGTGCCCCGCCCATTGCCACTTTAGCGACGCTATACGTTGCATTACGTCCATGACTTTAGTTTTCCTACGGATATCGATATTTCTTATTTTGTCCCGCAGGGAAATACCAAGCATACTTCTTTCCATTGCTCTTTGTGTGACAGACAGGATGTTTGCTGTAGCTCTTGTGATGGCTGTTGTTTCAAGGCCGTACGTCATCACTGGAAGAATGCACGAATCAAACACTTTTCTCTTTAGGTTGATAGGTGTTTCCTTGCTTTTTAATATATGGCCTAGTTTTCCGAATGCAGCCCAGCTAAGTCCGATTCGTCGAGTTGCTTCTGCCCCTTGATTTGCCACTCCAAGCTTCACTTTGTGTCCCGGGTATATATATTCGTGGACATTTTCCAGCAACTGGTCTCGTACTTCGATGTTGACTGGCTCAGGACTCATTATCTTCGTCTTTTTCAAGTTCATTCTTAATCCATAATTGGCATTATCGTTCATAAAAATTAATTTTCACCAATGTATGGGGCAAATGGCAGTACATGCTCTTCAAGAATGTTTCTTATATACCTATCAGCATTCATAGCTCCATTATAAACGACCATTAGGTCTGTGCGAGCAGTCAAAGATATTCCACCCCATACCATAATCCATCCTCCCTCGAAACCAGTAGTATTCAGGAAATTGCACTCAGCATATCTTTCATGTGGACGTCTTTATACAAGGAAGCGTCGATCACAATGTTAGAGGCAGAATCCAGACTCATATGTGAAGAGAACTCTTTCCCAATCAGCCTCTTCCCAATGGATATGCTCTCTCGAAATTCCAAACGCGCCCTTCGATGGGCTGGGGTGAGAGCTAGGGCGATTTCTTATTGTCTGAGTGCTAATTTACAGCCCATGAGTTTGCTCAAGCTGAATTTGAAGGAGGCGAACGGTTGCAAACCGTTTTCTCAACGAAGAAACTCTCAAGTAACGTTCTTGAATGGCAGTAGTTACCCGTGGTCTACCTTGTCCTGGTCTTCGGACATTCATACCTGTCTCCTTGAATCCCTGCAACATTCTGGACACACTTGTATGGGAAACTCTAAACCTTTCTGCCATTCTTGTGTATATCCACCCTTCTTCTCGCAAAACTACCCCTTGGGCACATTACTCTTGGGTCAAATTGCGTGTTTCGAATTGCATAGCGATCGAGTGTACAAAATCAAACGAAAGAAAAACTATTGATCACTAGAATTGATCGAGAACAACTGATTTCAGAATGGAGCAAATACATTTAAAATCTGATAATCTCATCTTTTTTATTCCTGATGGGAAAAAACATCTGTATTGAAGAAAAACGTTGAAAGTGGATGACATTTGCATGCATAATTCTGATAAAAATAATTATCATTGAGAACACCTTCAGTTGTAGAATAAATTTGAGATTTCCATAATGTGCGTTAATTTTTTGCGCAGTGTATTCAGACAGACTAAAGCAACTCAAGTTCGTGCAAGAAAGTTCAATCGATAATTGGTACATTTAATCAATAATTTCGACCTCGTGGAATAATATTAACACCTTCTGCACTTGTACTAATACAAGTACCAAAAGTTCCACAGATCCCACGGTTCTTTTTCGATCACACCTCGTACAAACCCCGGAATAATACTGAAAGATCTTCATGTCCGACAAAAGAACTGTCTGTCAGGTTGAGAGACCGTTCGAACCCTGACTGTTTTCCGTTGATTCTAAATCACCAACTGACGTGAGGTTTTTTATTTGACGCCGATGATTTATATCAACCCTTTTCACCAACTCCGTTGACCCTTTCATGAACCAGACGAGTGTGTCGGAACGAGTTCCCAAAGAAATTTCGCCATGGGTCGAGCTGAGACGACCCATGGTCGATGTTGAAATGAGAATTTTAGCAATGAAATACACACATCGTGAAAAGTTTTGGTCACCATAGGTTTTTTCGAGAAATAAACAATCTATAGTCCGTTCACGAAAGTTTGAGCGCATAGTAGGGCGTTTGTTTATTTATTTGAAGTTGGCAGTATTTGCTGTCATAACGTAAAATAAGTCAACGTTGCCGAATGTACCCGGCCTCGTCCGACGAGCTTGCGACTTATCAGAGAACTCTATGTTAAAGGGCCCACTCACTAAGAGGGAAGCGCGAAGACTTGAATGCGCGTTGTACGGGGTACAGTTAAAACAGTGTGTGTATGGCGTAAATTTTGAATGCGCAATTATCTGCGTCGGTTTTGATTTTTGGCGTGTGCATTGTTCACCGTACGTGGAAGAATGACCAAAACCGACCGTGTATGGGCAACAAGTCTCTGCACGTTTCATATGTTTAGCAACACAGTGTCGGGTTCGATATTTATACCTTGGACATTTTAACCTTAATAACAACACACGCCACTGCCATTAACATCAAATCTTTTTTCGACGTCATCTCACGCTTGTTGCACATCCAAACCAACACGCAAAAGCGTATGTGTGTGGGAAATATGAATGCACACGTTTGCTTTACAGCAAACGTGCACATACTTAACTGCGCATTCTTCCTTCTTAGTGAGTGGGCCCCTTTACATTGCGTATCAATCTGGCAAGAAAATAAACAACATTACCTAAAATTTCAAGATACACAGTGGAATATGCCAAATTTCCATGGCCAAACGACGGCTCAACCTTTCGTGAACGGACTATATCTTCTGAAAAAATACTAAAAATCCCTGAGCCGCAGCTTTTGAGCGCTCGTTCTTTGGTGGTGCAATAAGACTATTACCCTAAAATTTTATATGGGATTTCAGATTTATACCAAATATACAACTGCCAAATCTCAGCACAATCGGAATTATATTCTGGAAATTGTTCATAAAATTAAATATGTAAAAATTAAATAATGAAAAAAATTGATTATATGGTTCTGATGATACTATCCTCTTGAAAATTTGCACGAACATTCAGTATATCAGTCTTGATTCACAAAATAAATTTCATTCGAATCGGTTATCCTGTTATGGAAAAATAAAGATTCCTCTTTTCAATTTTCCAATTGAATTTTCTATGGTTCTGTTATTTATATGGTCACTTTTATGGAAATATGAAGTTTATTCTTTTCAATACTCCAATTTAGTTTTCTATGGTTCTGTTTACACTTTGGCCACGAAATTTTGCATGAGGCTTATTATGAGCATCTTGTATATGGCCAAAAAATTTCATTTCGATGGGTTTTGTTTTGGCTGAGATATTGAGGAACAAGAATTTTGATTTTTTGAAAATCTCTAGGACAATCCCTACGAAAGTTATTGTGCTCACGACCGGACGACCCCACGGAGAGGATTCAATTTGACCACGAATTCATCATCAGGGAGTAGAACACTATCGTTTGAGACCATTTCCGGCTCAAAATTCGAAAATTACAGACATTTGGGCAAAACGATATATCACTCGGAAGAACGAGCGCTCAAAAAATGAATGTTTTCCTGTATTTCAACAAGTCCATGTTTTTTACAAAATTTTCTTCAAAATTCTCCCCGCAGTGGTCATGGTGGATCATGACTCCAAACAGGTGAAAAAGTGAGGGGGTAATAATAGGAAAACGAAGACATTGTAGTGGCTTAACGAACCACTATCCTTCTACTGACATTTCAATATCACCCAACAATGTATCGACAATAATTCACCACACCTATATCGGCGAAAAAAAAAAACATCCCGTATCGAAATAGCATACCTTGCAGATGAATAACCAACATCAATCAACAGACCTCTACGTTTTTATGAAACATTTATTCTATACCTGATACCTTCTTGTGCGACCCGTATCGATCAAAATAAAAAATTCTCTTCATGAATTCAACTTAAATGTTGCATTATCACCTATCTGGAAAATTTTGGAGTAGTCCAAGAGATCAACATAAAAGTAGAATTTATAAGTAACTAGCGATCCGCCCCGGCTTCGCACGGTAATTCGATCCAAGTAAAACTGTTAAATAAAGACAGGTGCATCAAAATTTTATCATAAATTCCCTATATTATGGCGCCTACCGACCCTCTAAGTTAGAAAAGTGATCAAATACTAACTTGAAGTCTTAGTAACACTCATTAAAAAAAACATCGAAATCATTTCAGTAGCTATGGCGTCATGCGCTTCTTGACACGATCACGCTAGATTTCCGCGGGAATGAGGTATTTTCCCGCCGTAAAAAGAAGCCTGTGTCCGTGCCTAGGAACCTATCTTTATATTAACCAAGTCTTATAAAAATCCGTTCAGACGTTAAGGCGTGAATGAGGTAAACTTTTAAAACAAACGATTAAAAATCACTAACTTAATTAGTTTTCTGCCTACTGCCTACGCCTTAAGTACGATAGCATGAATATTAATAGCCCATATCCTTTTCTAGGTTACTATCTATCACCTAAATAAATTTCATCAAAATCCGTTCAGCCGTTTGGGCATGATAGAGCAAAACTCCCAGCAAAAATCATAAAAAATCACTACCTCAATTCAGTTTTCTGCCTACTTCCTACCCCCTAAGTACGATGACGTGATCATTTTGATCTATATCCGTTTTTAGGTAACCATCTATTACCTTACCAATTTCATCAAAATCTGTTCAGCCGTTTAGACGTGAAAGAGCAAAAGTCCCAGCAAAAACGACTAAAATCACTAACTCAATTAAGTTATCTGCCTGCTGCCTACCCCCTAAGAACGATGGCGTGATTATTTATACCTATGACCATTTCTAGGTTATCATCTATCACCATATCAAATTTCATCAAAATCCGTTCAGCCGTTTAGGCGTGAAAGAGTAACAGACAGACAGAGTTACTTTCGCCTTTATAATATTAGTATGGATACTCCCATAGTGAAACCAACAAATTTTCAGTTTCTCCTTTTTCCAAAAACTCTTCTTATAGAAGCATTTGTCTATACCACAAAAGGATTTTGGTCCAGTAAGTGACGTTTGTGCTCCCTTTCTGGCTGGTATGTTAGCCTCATTGTTTAATTTGATTACTGAGTAACCTGGAACCCAGACTAAAGGGACTCTTGCCTACTTCATTGGGTTTTCTTGGCCACTCCCATTTAAGATTTGAGTCGATGACATAAGAGTTCAGTGCTTTAATAGCAGCTTGACTATCAAAATGAATCACTATGCCACACCCTTGAAATTTTCTTTCCATATTAATATGTATGCATCTTTCGATTGCAAATACAGTAGAACTTCTCTATAACGAACCTCTGTATAACGAATTTTTCTGTATAACGAATTTCGTATAAGACATTGCACCTTTTATCCAAATTCCATTTTGAAAACACCCTCTAAAACGAAGCAAATCCTCTCGAAATATTCGAAGAACATTACTTTTTGAATGGGTATTGGTAAGAAGGTATAAGGGTGGGTTTTCCCGAAATTTTTCCGGACGTCTGTAGTAAATCCCGACCATAAATTAAATCATTACGGCGGGCAGAGAGATCCTTCTGAAACAGTTTTAAATACACCCCTGGCTGTTTGGTTTCAATCTAACCATTCCGCTAGTGTAAAAGTTGTGCGAAAATATCTAAAAAAAAGTACTTAAATTTGAATAATGAAATTGAATTTATCAGTGAAGTCGACCGCGACATTGCCGACTCTAGAAACAAATTTTCTGTATAACGAAATTTCTTTATAACGAATTTTTTGCGGATTTAGCGCTTTTGTTATAGGGAAGTTCCACTGTACTTTGCCTGAAAAACACTTGAATAGGAGAACACTTCGAAATCAGTTATGAATATACCATTCTTGTAAATTATAACTTGCTGAAAATGAAAAGTCTGTCCATCAACTCTTACCCATTTCCAGGAATCATTTTATATTTTCCTTTGTCCGTAGCCTAGGCGTCTTTTATTTATTTACAGACTGTTATGTAAATCCCCAGATGCCGACACTCGATTTTACGATCTACGAGCAACAAATATTTTACGTCTTCACCTTCTCGGACCTTCATTGTTCTTCAAAAATGTTGAATAACACACTGGATACCGCAGGATCTAAGGGTGTTTCGCAATGGCCCGTTTAGCAACGCTTTAAGCCCAGTTTTCATTGATAGAGTTCACCGGCATACTTTTTTAAGGAAATACTCTACTCAACACATTTCAGTAGAGTAACTGTATTCAAGTTGCTGGTACTGAAAATTGGACCGAATCACAAAAGGGAGGATAGTAGGACGCACTATCAAAAGTGCGATATAGCCATACACTCAGATAGTCAAGCTGCTTTTAAAGCACTGAGCTCCTACGTCATCGACTCAAAAATGATCTCGGAGTGCCAGAACAAACTCAATGAGGTAGGCAAGAAAAATAAGGTCTTTTTAATCTGGGTTCCCGGCCATTCGGGAATCAAAGGAAACGAAGAGGCCAATACACTTGCCAAAGAGGGCGCACGAATATCACTCATTGGCCCAAAACCCATCTGTGGTATAGGTAAATGTGCCTATAAGAATGAGTTTCTGAAGAAGGGAGGAAGCCGAGGTCTGGCGAATCTCCAAGGGATGGATCATTCCAATAAGTTCCTTCGGAACTTTGAAACAACAAGATCCAAAAGATATCTGGATTTGGTAAGAAACAATTACACCTCCTCACTGGCTTTCTTACAGGACACTGTCGCCGCAGGAAGCACCTGTTGAGGATGGGATCATCGGACACTGACGAGTGTAGGTTCTGTGGGGAGGAGGTAACCCCCATTCACCTAGTCTCGGAATGCTTCGGCACTGCGAGCCTAAGGAAAGAATGCCTTGGGCGCGAAACTTGTAAGAGTGAGGGACTAGCCTCGTTGAAGCATTCACAGATATAGGATTTCATCTGATCTCTGGAATTGGAAGGCGAGCTGTTAAGGATGTGGTCAGAACAGCTCTGTAAGGGGCACAATAGACCTTGAGGTCTAAGTGAACTGAAACCCCTTTTTAAACTATGACTTTAACTATAATTAGTCTGCCTTTTGTGATTTTACCATTTTTCAGTTCGAACTATCCTCTCAAGTTACTAGCAACGTGAATCCTTTACCGAAACGAGAAAATAAAACTATTTCCATGAAAAAGACATGTTAGTGAACTCTACCATTTACTCTACCAATGTAAACCAGGCTTTGGCGCGAAGTTTCCGCGTATGTAGGACATACCGGGTGAATAATGAATATGGGTTTAAAATATGGTCGATGGCGCGGCAAGTTGAGACCGCACAAAGAAGTGTTATGGCGTAACAAAGTGTCTGGGAGCTGTTGAGCTGGCTGCAGGAAATGTTTCGTAAAAGATATTGTGTTTGGTTGATTGTCGTGGACCAAACAGGGATTGTAGCGATCTTTATCGGATTGTATCTCGATTGCGCGATTGATTTTTTTTTGTTGGTGAAAACTGGGTTTCTGGTAAAGGAGTTAACTGTTTTCTGTTGATGAAGCAGGGTATTTCAAGAAGCTCTTGTTGCTCTTGTTTTATAAGAGTAATCATAATGTAAAAGGCATAACGAATACGTCTAGAGAAAGACAAATGGGACAAAGAATATGGGGTTAACAATAACAACCTCTTATGATTTTCCTTCGAAAATTGTTTTCGTGGGATAGATTTTCGAAAAATAAAATTCTCTTATGGTTTTCCATTCAATTCTGGAGAAAAAGAGTCCCTTACAAAATTTCGATACAGTCGATACTTTTCTCGGAAAAAAAAATAAAAACTTATAAGCAGTTATGATCACTGTTCATTCTATTTCATCGTATATTCCATAGAAAGAATATTCTAAGATGATGTTAATGCTCAAAATTGGTTTTGTCAATTATGCTTATTAATCGAGAAAAAGATCTAAGTGTGAAATTTAAATATTACGGATATAATTTTCTTCCGGAAATTACTAATTAAACCTTAGGCAAGATTTAAAGAACATATTTATCTCCCGTCATAGACATACAATATCTTAAAATATTCATTCTATGGAACACTTACGATGAAATGGAAAGGAACAGTGATCATAACTGCTTGTAAGTTTTATTTTTTTCGAGAAAAGTATCGACGGTATCGAAATTTTGCAGGAGACTTTTTTTAGAATTGAATGGGAAACCACAAAAGAATTTTATTTTTCGAAAATCTATCCCACAAAAACAAACAACAATTTGGAACGGATCATAGAATTTTGTTATTTTCAACCCCTAATAATAAACTAAAAAAACGTCTGTCATTTTGTACTCTTTCAGACCTTCTCGGTTGAAAGTTTCACATTGTTCGAACAATCTAACCGCGAATGGGAAAGTTTAAAATGAACTCAAACAAAATGTAGCGGCAGTAGTCTAGTTATTGACGTAGAATAACATTAATTTCATTATTAGTCGATTCGGTTAGAACCATCAACTAGATGAATCGTAAAAACGGTATTTTACGTTCACTTGCTTTTGCACTATTGCATTGGCTTATGAAACATAGGTTTGTCACACGTTTTTTATCATTATTCCGAAATTGAATTCGATATTCAAGATGAAATACCACTATTTAAATCTATGGGAGATGATTACCCTTCAGTAAGGTCGTGTAGCGGTCTTAGAAGAACAGGAGATTCGAAAAATCATCACTTGGAACGCCAGACCTGGTTTAAAACACCCTCCTGGCCCAAGAGCATGAATTAAGTATTTTGTATCTAAATATTGAAGGTATTTATTCGAATTATTTTGAGTTTCAATTTTGTAGAAACGGCGAGACAGGGTTTTTTCTACTGAGATTTTTCCCTGATCTCTGGTATCATTCGCCAGAATAGTATGGTACCCCGTTTTGCACCAACCTCAGCTAGGGACTTTTTTGTTTCATGTATTGTATTCTGTTAGCTCTCATTTCAAAAGAATACATTGATAGCTGAAATCTAGCGCTTTCATTGAATCTAGATGCCTCACAGAAAAATCTCCGACACCTCCAAAAACACACTAAATTCAACTTCAACACCCGTACAAGATCTCATCGCCCCCCTTGACAACAACTACGAATTCCACCGGACACAACTAAAAGAGGAAACATTAAAATAAAGACAGTTACGTTAACAGCCATAATAACGAAAAAAAAAACGACATAAAAGACCCATTCGAAATTCCCGATTTCGGCCGCTGCACTGCCCCTCTCCAAGCCTCGATTATCGTCGATTTCGATGCGCCCAAACTTGCAAATTTGCGGATTCCGATACAGTCCGCATTAAGAGACCGTTAGCAGGCGATGATTTCCCCCCTGCACCTCACCGCGCTCGCGTTTCTCACATTATCGCCCCGCATCTAAATCTGGAAAACGAGACGGCCGCGTCTCTTCTCTTATCGGTCGCGGGCAGCGTCTCGCTATGTAAGAAATGAGGTGCATTTATGATGGATATCTACCGATATAATTAGGATCGTTTTTGTTTTGAGAGGATGGTGGGGGTAAGGTAGGGGGTTTGGAGAATGTAGCAGTGGCGGAGGTGATAGCTGGGTGTTTAGATTGAAGATGCGGGTGTCCTTGGTGGTAGCAAATACACTGCGCAAACATTCAACGTTTTTCTTCAATACAGATGTTTTTTTCCAGCAGGAATAAAAGAAATGAGATTATCAGATTTTGAATGTATTGGCTCCATTCTGAAATCAGTTGTTCTCGATCAATTCTAGTGATCAATAGTTTTTCTTTCGTTTGATTTTCTACACTCGATCGCTATGCAACACGAAACACGCAATTCGACCCAAGAGGAATGTGACCAAGCGGTAGTTTTGCGAGAAGAAGGGTGGACATACACAAGAATTGCAGAAAGGTTTGGAGTTTCCCATCCAAGTTTGTCCAGAATGTTGCAGCGATTCAGGGAGACAGGTATGAATGTTCGAAGACCAGGACAGGGTAGACCACGGGTAACAACTGTCATTCAACGTTGAAACAACGGTTTGCAACCGCTCGTCTCTTCAAAATCACCTTGAGCAAACTCATGGTGTGCAAATTAGCACTCAGACAATAAGAAATCGCCTCAGAGAATATGATTTAAGGCCTCGTGTCGCCCAGCTCTTACCCCAGCCCATCGAAGGGCGCGTTTGGATTTTGCGAGAGAGCATATCCATTGGGAAGAGGCTGATTGGGAAAGAGTTCTCTTCACAGATGAGTCTAGATTCTGCCTCTACCATTGTGATCGACGTTTCCTTGTATACAAACGTTCACATGAAAGATATGCTCAGTGCAATTTCCTGAATACTACTGGTTTCGGGGGAGGATAGATTATGGTATGGGGTGGAATATCTTTGACTGCTCGCACAGACCTAGTGGTCGTTGATAATGGAGCTATGAATGCTGATAGGTATATAAGGAACATTTTTGAAGAGCATGTTGTGCCATTTGCCTCATACATTGGTGAAAATTCCATTTTTATGGACGATAATGCCAGACTCCATCGTGCGCGCATCGTTCAGGAGTACCTTGAAGAGGTTGAAGTCTCGAATGGAATGGCTATCAAGAAGTCCAGATCTCAATCTGATTGGGCAGGTTTGGGACAACCTCAATAGAAGGCTGAGAAGTTCAGAAAATCATCCAACTACTCTTGACGACTTAGGAATCCAACTCAGAGAAATCTGGGAAAGATTAGATCAGAACATTTTAAGATCACTCATTTTGAGTATGAACCGTCGTTGCCGAGATGTAATTAACGCAAGGGGTTGAAATACGAAGTATTAAATCTCTTATCAGCATTCCAGTATTTTGAGAATTGTTTATTTATTTTCTTTCACATAAGATTCAGTGAAATCCTGAATTTTTCTTCCATTTGATGTGTCTAAACAACAATGAAATGCCACAAAATCAGTAAAATAATTTAGTTTATAAAATCGAAACGAAGAAGTTAACACGACGCATCAAATAACTTAACAATAACAGAACGATGTTGCCAAACCGACAGAATAGTCTATAGCAGACTCTAGCTGTTAATACCATAGTAGGGGAGCTGTAGACCAATTATCTCAATACGGAATAAAAATACGGCACAAGTTCGCAACGCCTAATGTTGTTCGCGTTCATAAACAGATTCTACTCGGCTGCGTCAACAAATACGAGAAGGCTCTCTAGGATTACTTTTCACTCTAAGGTTAACACATAGAGTTGCCAACTCTGAGCAATTGAATAAAGGACAACAACGATTCGAGAACAGGGGGCAGGGAAAGGATTAGCAAAAAAGTAGAAAATTTCATGGGTAAATGAAAAGCTTTGAAATATGGGTTATCTTTTAGGTAAGGTGAGATTTTTGTGTAAAAAATTGGTGTACTTAGTTTCTCTAAGATAAAACTAAGTTTTACTGAAAACTTTATTCAAAAAATATAGTCATTGAAAATAAATATGAAATAGATTAATAATGTTTAACATTTCAAGTCAAAACTGAACTAAACAATTAACTTTTTAAATGTATTATTAATGTTTTTGATGGCGTATCATGGTGTATGGGAATTTTTGAAATTTCGTTTGTGGTATTGTGGTTACTAAAATGTTTTATTCATATTTTCGGATTATAAAGGACATTTGCAGTCCTTTAACATCTTTCAAAAGGGCAAAGGACATAGGTTCATACTAAACGACTGTCCTTGAAATAAAGGACGGTTGGCAACCCTATTAACACACCAGAACCCCATTCAAAACCACGCCACTGCACCCATCCACCAGAAACCAGCCGGAATATTTGTCAACATTCGTTTATCAGCGAGCAACATTAGTATGCCCATCGTCGGTTCATTTAGGGCCGGCAAAAAAGCACGGACAGCGCGCCGGTCGGCAAAACAGATATCTCCGTTACCGACCGCGCCCCTCGCCGTCCCGCATCACGTGGCCTATGGACCGGACGGTCGCGTCTACGCGGCCTTTTTTGCGCACCGAGAGCCGTTCTTGCATTTTTCGGAGGTCGGTCCCTCGTTCTGGAACGCGGTCCATTCTGCTTTGGCGACTAATTACCACCAGCAGTTCTGGTGGTGCGTTTAGCATTGTTCGGTCCGGTTCACATGACGGGTAACAAGAACTGAAGCGGAGAGACAGTTGGGCCCATGATTGAGAAGAAGATTTGGGCTTCGCCGTCACATCGGATGGTGTGGTTCTTAGTGACGACTAACCACTAACTACCCAACAAACAAAGCAGTATTTGTATACAATTTGAAGATTGGAGTACCACAGGGTTCTAGTTTAGGTCCCATATTCTTCATTAAATTCTCTCATTTTTCTGGAGACGACAAACCAACGAACTAACTAACAAACAGAGCAGCATATGTATTCAATTAGATGACTGGAGTACCACAGGGTTCTTGTTTAGGTCCCATATTATTCACTAAATTCTCTCATATTCATTTTTTTCCGGTGACAACAAACCAACCAACCAACTAATAAACAGAGCAGCATTTGTATTCAACTAGCGACCCGCCCCGGCTTCGCACGGACATCACATTAGAAACCTCAAAAATAACAGTACTTTTCCACTATTTAATGGATGTTATAATACATTTAAACCTTCCTCTTGAATCATTCTATCAATTAAAAAAAAACGCATCAAAATCCGTTGCGTAGTTTCAAAGATTTAAGCATACAAAGGGACATAGGGACAGAGAAAGCGACTTTGTTTTATACTATGTAGTGATTCGATGACTGGAGCACCACAGGGTTCTAGTTTAGGTCCTATATTCTTCATTAAGTTCTCTTATTTTTACTGGAACGAGGTCCACTCTGCTTTTGGAGACTAATTACCACCAGCAGTTCTTAGCATTTATGCACTAAGATGGTCTATTTTTCTTGAGGGATACTATCCTAAGCTACCTGTACTTCATATCTTGGAGCCTCCAAAATCAGTGGAGGCTGAGATAAATTTCCAAGCCTTCTACCCATGATGTCCCAAACATGCTCTATGGGCGAAAGATCGGGGTGATCTAGGCAGTCATCGCAAAAGATTTACATGGGTCACTTCTAAAAAGTGTAAACTAACTCTGGCAACATCAAGTCGAGCATTATCTTGCTGAAATATTGAATTCTCAAGCCGTTTGAAGTAGGGAAGAACATATGGCTCCACTATTTACCTTCGAATGAAAACGAAAGGTGACCTTACTTGCTTGTGCAATAGCACCCCATACCATAACGTCCACTGTTCGGTGTACATGACGCTCTATATCAAACTGAGGTTGCCCGACGTCTTCTAATCCTTCTTCGGCCTCATGTGCACCAAATAAAATCGAGATTCAACAGAAAAGGCGACCTGATGCCATCCTACATTTCAATGTTGACGTTCTCTGCACCACTGGAATCGTTGCCGGCGATGCTCAACCGCCAGAGGTAACACAAGATGGGGTTGATAATGCTGCAGCCCAAAAGACGTTATCTGGCAGTGAACCGTTTTAACAGGTACATGATGGCCTTGTTCTCCCCCAACCCACCCATCGTCCAAAGATTGTGTTGTCGCAAATCGGTCTCTTATAGCCTTAAGTCTTAGGAGTTGATCTTGAACTTCATTTTGCGTCCCTTCGACTCTTTCCGATTTTAGTCATTAGCAAACCACGCTCGATAACATCTTATACCAGCAGTTGTATATCTGTTCGTACGATGGGCGGTTTCTAAAAATGTATTTTTACCGACGGTGTCCTGTTAGCAGCCCTACCATCACCTGAAGCTCAGTTCGTGACAGGTTTAGGAGCTTTCTGGTATATGTAGGTGGAATCATCACGAAATTTTTTGACCCGGGTAAGTCCGAGGCAGTTTCTCCAGGAGGTTATTCTAATACTCAATCCCCATTGCTGGAAGAGCCTCATATTGGTCTTTTCCAAGCTCACAGCAAGGCTCAAGTCTAGAACGTATTGACCATGATGTACTTTTTTACATGTTCATCGGCTTTTTCATTTTTTTTCAACACCACAATGGCCTGGCACCCACCGAAGAGTCACTTCATTGCCTCTTGCCATTTGATTTATGGTGTTACGGCACTCCCAGGTCAGCAGAGACCCCTGGCAATGTCCTTCGTTTATAGCAGGCACTGTTGGTTCTTCTTTTTTCCGAACAATTGTCTTCTATTTGAAAATAAATTTTCATTAACCCCCAAGTTGCTCAAGCGTGAATCTTGGAAGATCATAGAATACTACAAAGTTTTACTCAGTGCTATCCACCAGAACATTGAGGGAAATGAAAGAGCTGATGCCCTTGCAAAAAGAGGAGCAAATACACCCTTCACCGACCCGTGCCCTCCTGTTGGGTATCACCTACACTGATTAGGGCAGAGGTGTAGGCGTTTGGGCAAAAAGGGAGAAACAATCTTACTGGATAAACACATCCGTCAAAGACAAGCAAAGAGACTAATCGAACCTTCCAAAGAGAGGCTCAACAAGCTCTATCGTTGTCAAAAAAACGAGTTAAGGCTGCTAATCGGCCTTCTCACAGGCATTGTCCCGTGAGATATCACCTACACAAGATCGGTAAAGAAAACTCCGACATTTGTAGGTTATGTGAATCGGCCACTGAACCGCCGAGCACATACTATGCCACATGCACTGCGCTGGCGCAAACCAGGCTTACTCTACTAGGTGGCGCGTTATTAACGCCAGCCGACACAAGAGCGAAGTCTCCTAAAGAAGTAACCAACTTTGCTAAGGAGGTTAGATTCTTGGGAAAAACGTAGTTTTGGTATGGTAACTCACGAAAGACCTTATTGGTCGCAGTGCAGAAGGGTAATCAACGTGCCGATCGACCACTATCTAATCTAATCTAACCAACCAACAAACAAAGCAGTATTTGTATACAATTTGAAGATTGGAGTACCACAGGGTTCTAGTTTAGGTCCCATATTCTTCATTAAATTCTCTGATATTCACTTTTTTTCGGTGACAACAAACCAACCAACCAACTAACAAACAGAGCAGCATTTGTATTCAATTAGATGACTGGAGTACCACAGGGTTTCTAGTTTAGGTCCCTTATTCTTCATTAAATTCTTTATTTTACTAGAACGTGGTGCATTCTGCTTTCGGCAACTAATTAGTACCAGCAGTTTTTGGTGGTACGTGTAGTATTGTGCCGTTTTACAATACGGTTAACAAGAATTGAAGCGGAGGGACAGTTAGGCCCATGAACGAGAAAATCTGGTCGGATTTAGGATCCACAATCACAGTTTTTGATGACTGGAGTACCACAGGGTTCTAGTTTAGGTCCCATATCCTTAGAATTTATGCACTGAGATGATCTATTTTTCTTGGAGATATCTATCCTAAGCTACCTGTGGTTCATGTCTCAGAGCCTCCAAAATCCGTGGAGGCTAAGGTAAATTTCCAAGCTTGTTGGTTCTTTTTTTTCCGAACAATTGTCTTCTTTTCGAAAATAAATTTCCAATAACCCCCAAGTTGCTCAAGCGTGAATCTTGGGAGATAATACACTGCTCAACAATTGATAGGGATCACGTACTTGTTCTAAAATTTATTTCTGAAATATTCGCCTCCAAGATTATAAATTTAGTCAGATATCAGAGTATTTTCAGTTGATAATATGGTTCACTTGAGAAAAGAATTGAAAAAATGGAAAGTTGGAGAGAAAAAAAGACATTATCAGGAACACTCAAAATTCTCTGTTTGAATAACATAAAATGTTATGATAAACCACAAGAAGCTGAAGTTTCGGTTAAGCTAGTACCTAGTTGTTCCCCCAGGAGCTCGTCTCAATCATTCTACCCTACGAGGCCTAATTTGGATCAAACGATTTATAAATTTTGGGGCAATTCGTCCAAATATCCCGTAAAGCGTTAGAGGGTCCTCCAGGTAATTGATAGGTTGTTCTAAGGTTGACAATTGTCTAGACATCTCAGACCAGGCATGTTCGATGCAATTCATGTCTGGAGAGCGAGCTGGCCAGTCCATCCTATCAAAAGCTGTTGTGGGTACCATAAACTGTTCTGCATACCTTCGACCTCTTTCCCTCCAAGCAAGAAAACGTCCATCAGAGTTGACCAAACGAAATCTAGACTCATCCGTAAATAAACATTGGCTCCAATCTTCAAGTGTCCAATTGCGGTGCTCCTCAGCCCATTGCCGTCGATGAACCCGGTGTTCCCTATTCAAACGGGGATGTTGTATCCTCCTACGTGCTCTCAAACCACGAACATGTAGTTGTCGTCTTACAGTCTGGTTCGAAATTAGAACTCCTGTTGCAACTCTCAGTGATCTATTGAGCCGCGAGGCCGGGTGAGTGGAATTTCTCCTAGCATTGAGATCAAAAGACAATCTTGGGCAGCTGTTGTACTGCGCTGCCGACCTCCCCCATGAACATAATCTGTTGAGGAGTCGTTTTGGATGAACCTATACCAAGCCCGACTCACGACACTTTGCGAATCATTCAACCGCTGGGACACTTCTCGCTGGGACAAACCTTCCTGTATCCACCGTATGATTTGGTCCAGTTCACAGGAGCCAAACTTTTCTTCTGGCATGACTGATAAGCTGATATTGTTCTCATTTCTTCTTCATTAGTTGTCACCTTATGTGTTTGAACGAGAGAAAAAAACAGATTCAATAACAAATACCACATTGCTTTTCAATCCACCTGTAACAGCCTACAGATAATAATCGATTTTGTGAACAAGAGCCGATGAAGTGAGGAAGACTTTTATATAATCCACTCAAAACATCTTACTTTTTCCTTAGAGAACATATAATGTACAGATATTCACGAGATAACTTGAAAAAAATACAAATGAAGAGAAGTTCATTTGTGATCGCTAGCAATTGTTGATCAGTGTAGAATACTACAAAGTTTTACTCAGTGCTATAATATCTATTCGAAGTGATAATAACCTTAAACCATTTATATCCTTTGGACCAGTTGCCCATCACCGTACAGTTATGCCCATGCCCGGTTTTCTCCTTAAAATACCACACAAATTGCAGGAACCATGTACCACCTATGATGACGCAGTCAGAATTCGGCAGCGGTCAGAAGACACAAGAAGTCTATTTGTTTATTTGGTAGCTGATGGCCTTTATTGGCGCATACTCGACAAATGCACGCCATTTCGTTACCCATGATGGGTCGATGGTTTCTTCTCTCTTTTTTTTTCTCGGCCCTCCGCCGATTCTCGGAAACGGAGAATTCCTTCCGATTGACGACGATTCGTCGTACTCTTAGAAGAATTCGGCCGGTGAAAAATTTGGACGAGGAGACGTTTAGACGTGTAAAACTGTCTTAAGTGCTGTACTTGAAGTTTGGCACGGTGATTGGTCGAGGTTGGCTTTTAACAGGTATTTTTACGGTGCCTCGATGCGAAACGTGTTGGTTGGTATTACTGGATAGAGATGTGGGCACTGCAGTTTTTTTTTCGTTCGAATTTGGTATTGTTTTTGGAGGTCGTGCATAAAAAGTTTAATCGTTTCAGTAAAAATTTCAAATTTGATTACTCTGAGAACAATTGGTCACATTATGCTTTCCTATGAGTAGGAAGAGAGTAACATTTGCAAGAGAAGGCCATATTTTCGCAGATTTCACCTGAAGGAATTGAACGGTAGCTGCAACAGCCTTTCGAAGTCGCTTTTTGCGTATCTATAGACGGGTATTTTCGAGCAGTACCATAAAAAGACAGTTAGTTTAAGTTTGAAAAGGGGTTACAGTTCACTGCGACCTCAAAGTCTATTGTGCTCCCTTACAGAGCTGTTCTGATCATTCCCTTCCCATCTGATGAAATCCAATATCTGTGAAAGCTTCAACGAGGCTAGTTCTTCACTCTTACAAGTTTTTCGCCCAAGGCATTCTCTCCCTAGGCTCGCGATGGCAAAGCATTCCGTGACTAGGTGAATGGGGGTTTCTTCGTACTCCTTTCAGAACCTACACTCGTCAGTCTCCAATAATCCCATCCCCAACAGGTGCATCCTGAGGTGACAGTGTCCTGTGAGAAAGCCAGTGAGGAGGTGTAGTTGTTTCTCACCAAGATCCAGATCTCTTTTGGATCTTGCTGTTTCAAAGTTTCGAAGAAACTTAGTGGAATGATCCATCCCTAGTAGATTCCACCAGTTTTCTCTCTTGGCTTTCTCCTTCTCTTGAAACTCCTTCTTATAGGTACATTTACCTATACCACAGAAGGGTTCTGGGCCAATGAGTGATATTCGTGGGTCCTCTTTGGCAAGTGTATTGGCCTCTTCGTTTCTTTTGATTTCCGAATGGCCGAAACCCAGATTAAAAAGACCTTATTTTTCTTGCCTACCTCATTGAGTTTGTTCCGACACTCCCAGATAATCTTTGAGTCGATGACGTAGAAGCTCAGTGCTATAATAGCAGCTTGACTATCTGAGTCTATGGCTATGTCGAAACAGACCTTCGAAGTCATTTTTTGAGGACTTTTAGACGGATAGTCACAACCAATACCATGAGAAAACAATGGCAATGGACAGAACACTGCTAAGACTGGCTTTTACCGCAATCGTGCGAAGTCCCTTTTTCGGACCAATGACGATTCGGTTTACAAAGTGATAGTCGACCAATTAAAAAGTTCAATTACTGTTCTTTCCATAAGGACAAAATTAATAAATCCTTACTTACGACCAGTTCATTCATATATACAATAACTGATCTGACAATTATAAAAACGATTTCACAGAGAACTTCTATATTGTAATGTTGACTACGTGTCATAGTCCTAAGACAGGATAATGATTCTAACCTCACAACTCTTCATACGTTATACTTCCATGGCCAACTGACTAATTTCACAAAAAAGACTGAACTTTAACTATTCGATAATCCTTTCGCCGAGTAAAAAACCATACGATACAGCCGGCAAAATAAACTAACAACTTTCTCACAGTTCAGTTTGAAACTCGCAATGAATCGAATAATCAATAACGTTCAAGTTCACGACATTGGCATTTCAATAAACGAATGCCGGGTTCACGGCGATCGTCTCTTCGTCGTAAAAAAACAAATGCATCACGATTAGCTCACTCAGCCACCTGTGATTGATAGGCGCCTAGCATTTGTTAATCAGTCTTAATTGCTGCCTATTAGGTATAGATGGCGCTGCTACGATTTCATTGCCTTACGTAACGGCGTAGTGTTTGGGGCAATAAAATTGTAAGAGTATGATATTGAGGGATGTTGGTTTGTTGGTTTTATGATTATTGCCTCGGTGTGTTTGATGATGATCTTCTTTTGTGTTTTTATGGTAGGATTGAATGAGTATGACCTGATGTCTATATTTGACCAGTAGCTTAAGTTAAGTAAGGTCTAGATGTGTCAGACTTGTGAATATCTCACTGAGTAAGTAAAGGGTTTTCCAATAAGGGGTGTTATTTTGAATAGCCCGCTATTTCGGTAAATTTCACGTTTAAAGCTGTCATTTTTTGACATTTGACAAGTAGAAACTACGCCATTAATAAAAATGGAACAATACACGCTTCAAGAACGCATTGAAATTATTAAAATTCACTATAAAAATGGTGAAAATTTGGCAGAGACGGTTCGTGAAACTCGAACATTTTTGGGTCGTCGTGAAGCACCTTGTCGGACCGTAATAAAGAAATTGGTAGAAAAATTCGAACTGTTGGGGCAAGTTAGTGATATGAAGAATAAAACCCGTGCACGTCACTCAAGAACAGCCGAGAATATTGCTGCTGTAGGCGAAAGTGTTGAAGAAAACTCAGGTTCGTTCATTCCTCGTCGTTCTTTAGAATTAGGCATTCCACAAATGGCATTACAACGTATTTTGCATAAAGATTTGGGTCTTAAGGCTCATAAAGTTCAGTTAACACAAGAACTCAAGCTAGCCGAGCATCAACAACCTCGTATCTTTGCTGATTGGGTCGTTGAAATGCATGAAAATGATTCGGAATTCCATCGCAACATCATCTTGAGTGATGAGGCCCATTTCCACCTCGGTGGTTTCGTCAACAAGCAAAATTGTCGCATCTGGGGCTCGGAAAACCCAAGAGTTATTGTTGAAAAGCCTCTCTATCCTCAACGTTTGACTGTTTGGTGCGGTTTATGGTCATTGGACCTTACTTTTTCGAAAATAAGGCTAGAGCAACAGTTACGGTGAATGGATTGAGTTATCGAGAGATGATTAATGATTTTTTATGGCCGAAATTGGATAATATTGATCTGGACAACGTTTACTTTCAACAAGACGGCGCTACGCGCCACGCAAGCAACGAAACCATTGATCTTTTGCGGGAAAAGTTTCCGGACCGTGTTATCTCCCGAAGAGGTGATCACAATTGGCCACCGAGATATTGTGATTTAGCACCTTGCGACTTCTTCCTTAGGGGCCACGTGAGAGAGAAGGTCTACGCCAATAGCCCAGCGTCGATTCAAGACCTCAAAGATGGAATTCGTAAGGCTATCGAGGACATAGGGCAGCCACTTTTCGATTTGTTTATGGAAAATTTCATTAAAAGGATATGGTCCTGTAAGCGTGGTCGTGGTGGTCATTTGCATGATGTTATTTTCCACTATTAACGGCATAGCTCCTTCTTTATAATGAAATGAACATCCGATCATTTTTACTGAAAAATGGCATTTTTCTTTGAGTATCAAAATAACACCTCTTATTGGAAAACCCTTTATTACACAAATTCAAGTAAATTGAGAGTTTATTAGGATTTCTCGGTCGAAGGATCAGTGATACACTTTTATTTACCCAAGCTTTCGGTAATTTTTATTACCTTTCTCAAGGATCTACAAATAAATATACTGTTATAAGGGACTAAAGTGACAAAATTATTATACATACATATGTATAATAATAATAAACTCTCAATTTAATAACAATTGCGGTCGATAAATAATTTTCATATTGGTCAAATTCAAGTAGTTGGAATTTTGTGAAACCCAACTCTAGTGATAAAATATCACTAAATCGCGGATATTTCATACTTCCTATTATTCCTTTTCCTGGTATAAATACAACCAGAAACATCTTAATAAAGCAGCGTAACGAATACCGCACCATAAAACAATTGCATAACGTACAGGCCGATCGCGCCAATAAAACAAATGTACGATGTTTAAACCCGGAATCCTAAACGGTCGATAAAAACGCGAACAATCAAATCCTGGGCAGGAGACATTCAAATCGCCTCAACGTTTCGTCATTAACCAGCACAACTTCCGCGTTGTCGTTTCCCATTCTCAGAAACGAAACAAATGAAATTCGATCCTTTACGGGGGCGTCCATCATGTTCAAGATGGCGTCCGAGGCGCTCCTTTCAAGGGACGGACGCCAGCTCCACCTATGTCGAGAGTTGGGCAAAATAAGCGTTGTTGGGTGGCTCGGATTTTTCCGCGAGTTTGTAAGTACGCTGTCATGTCAGTTGTTTTAATCAAGTAACCAAAACGACGCGATTATTCATATGTCGAGTTATACGCGATCTTTCGGCCCACTGAACGAGCGTTATGTTAGTTTCTGTGGTTGCTGGTTAAGTGAGAGGGCGACCGCAGGGCCGGTGCTTTACCTTCAGCTAAATGATAGAAGATTCAAGTGAATTGACGAATGAATCAGATGATAAGCTATAATGAGGCTTAGTAAACCTCTCAGCACCTTAACCTCAAGACTGCAGTCTCAAAACAACCCTGTTGCTTTCCTAGGTGATTTTGCTTTTATTTTGGATGGCGACAAGCTTGCGACACCCTGTAGAGTTAGTCTGGTTTGCGTCAACATATGGGCAAATAAAGCTAAGCGATACTCCCTCTGGTGACGATCTTAGTAACCTTTAATATTGACATGATTCTTTCATTTTGCATTTTTTGTCGTGATTTATGTGAATATTGAACATTATTAATAATTTTTTAAGTATAATTCATTCAAATCGCTATTGTTCAGTTGCTCAGTGTTCTTCCTGAGAAAAAATAATTCCAAATAATATACATTTCCATGCCTTTCCTCAAGCTAGGGATAAATTTCGTGTTTGGGTAGAAGGGAAATCGAGAAGTAAAGTGACAAAGTGTTGATGGATCGACGAAAAGCCTGGCAACTGAAACTTAAATTCGGTAAACTAGTTACAGGAACTATGAAAGTTTGCTCCTTGCATTTTGTAGATGACGATTATTTTTATCGAGGTAAGTACGGATTACACAAAACTTGTAGGTTAGATTAGATACATGGAGTTAATCGTTTACAGATCCCAGTTCATAACAGAGGTAGTTTTTGAAAAATACTGCTGTGTCTACTAGAAATCTTCCTGTTGGATTTGCTACCAGAAAGGGGGAACAACCGGAATGTTCTAGTTCTAGAAGTACAACTGAAAGGTTGAGACGATGAAGTCTAAACAAAGAAAACCCCACTGTAGAATGCTCTTGTGAAGAGCAAAAGTACCGTTTGAAAATAAAAATGAAGTTAATTCAACTGTTCAACAAACAAAATTGTTTTCCTTAATTTCCTCAACAGCCTTTTAACCTGATTAATCTTTCACTATGGCTGAAATAAATTGAAACAAAAATGATGACACCCACTGTCTTCACAGAAAATAAAAATATAATATACACAGTAATACACTCGTTCACTAAAGATTTCTGAAATTTTGATATATTGATGAAAAATCCAAATTTTAATGAAGCAGATATACACATAAACAATACAACCAAATCCTTCCATGTCAATATCAATAGTTCTACGAATGCCCGCCGTGGCGAGGCTTTTTTATTTTCAGGTGCCTATTGCATTGGCATAATATGTGCTCGGTGGTTTCTGTGACCGAACCACATAAACTACAGATATCGAAGTTTTCTTTACCCAATTGATGCAAGTAATATCTCACGAAACAGTGATGCGTGAGAAGCCCAGTAAACAGCCTTAACTCTTTTTCGACAACTATAGAGCTTATTGAGTCTTCTCTTGTGAAGGTGCAATCTATGCCTGCCTTTTAATTGGTGTGTATTCGAAAGATAATTTAATTATGAATGCAGCGTATGTATGTACGGGTGTAACGCAGGGTTCAGTCCTCGGAATCCTCAAATTACGGCACTGACCAATCACCGCGTAGGTCTTGCACAATACCTCGCGACCTGTCAGAGATATATGGCGGTGCGCGCGCCGGCAATCTTTTGTTTTTGCCGAAAAAAACGCCGTGTTTACACATACTTATACCGACGATTTACTGGCTAATAAGTTACAGACCAGGCCGCGGTGCGCTGTAAAAGTCCGGAGCCGTCTTTTGTTTCCCGGTAACACGTTACAGGTCAACTTTGATTAGGATTGATCGTAGCCGGCCGGGTCGGTGCATGCGGCCTACGGGACAACAGGCCGAAATTGATGGCCTTTTTGTTGTTCAGAAATCGGATACGGTTGAACAGGCCGGATGTGGAGAGTGTGGGCCTGTGGTTGATGGCGTTTCTTATGGAGATTTTTGGCGATATCGATGGGTTGTTGTCGTCTTTAAGTCTGTTGATACAGTGGTTCGATTTTTTTTAGATGTTTATGGTAAACATAAGCTAGGGTGGCCAGATTTTGATGTTTTAGTACTTCACTCCTGAAGACTTCACACTGTCTTTTTGAGCTCTCGTTCTACTCATACGAGTGCTCTCTTTTTGCCCAAACGTCTGTAATTATCGAATTTTGAGCCGAAAATGGTCTCAAACGATAGAGTTCGACTCCCTGATGACGAATCTGTGGTCAAATTCAATTCTGTCCGTCCGGCCGTTAGCACAATAACTTTCGAAGGGATTGTCCTAAAAACTTCAAATTATCTCGATGAGTTCGGGTCCCGAATGCCTCGGTTCACTTCGTTAACCAGCCAAATCCTACAGGGTGTTACATAAAATATGGCCATTCAAAGTTTTGTTTCTCAATATCAAATCATCAAAACGAAACCTATCGAAATGAAATGTTGCGGCCATATGCAAGATGCTTATAATAAGCCTCATGCAAAATTTGGTGGCCATAGTGTAAACAGAACCATAAAGAATTTAATTGGAATATTGAAAAAAAGAAACTTCATATTTTTGAAATATCCGATTAGAAAGAAATTCATTTTGTGAATGAATATTGATACACTGAATGTTCATGCAGAATTTTGTGGCTATACTGTTAGCAAAACCATAGAAAATTCAATTGGAATATTGAAAAGAAGAATCTTTATATTTCCATAACAAGATATCCGATTCAAGTGAAATTTTTCTTGTGAATGAAGACTGTTATACTGATTTTTCAAGCAAAATTTTGTAGCTATAGTGTCTACTGAACCAGAAAAAATTCAATTAGAAGATTGAAAAGTAGAATCTTTATATTTTCATAACAGAATATCCGATTCAATTGAAATTTCAGAACCATACAATTTTATTTTTTGTTATTATTTTTTTTCTACATATTTCATTTTTTGAATAATTTCCAGAATATACTTCCGATTTTGCTGAGATTGTGCATTTACATATTTGGTATCAATCTGAAATCCCATATAAAATTTTGAGTTCATAGTCTTATTGCTCCACCAAAGAACGAGCTCCTGCCCAGGGCTTTTCTTGAATTTTTTAGATTTCAAAGTACTTGATTCATACAAAGAAAGTTCATTAATTTTAAGTAAACCAAAAGTATCGTTATAGCTAGAAATAACAGTAGAACAGAAACAGATTGGTTTCAATGATCTCTCCCTCGCATTTGTTTACAGACACCCTGTATAAATATCAACTGCAGTTCGTTAGTCTCGCTAAAACTCGAGAACGGCTGAACGGATTTATTTTAGGTTGCTCTTGAAATTTTCGTGAAGGTATAGGGAAGGTTAAAAGGTGAGAAAAATTCATTCTCGGACACAGAAACCACAACGTTCGCCATAATAGAATGCGCTACGATGAATGTCACTGGAATAATTTTGACAGTATGAATATCTATTGTCAAACTTGAAATCTAGTACAGTCAAAATACCAGCAAGACGAAAAGGGGCAAATTTGAGTCGTAGAACAAACCATTCTAGAGCCTTGAGAGATAGAAGATCACAAAAATCAGGCGAACAAATCTAACAGAAAAATTAAGATGTGCGTGTTAATATGGCGCAGTTACGTGCAACACAATCTCAAGAGGCAAGAAATGAAAGGAACCAACGAAGAAAATTTGAACAAAGAAAAGGGCGCAGATTCGTAGTCGACAGACGCAGAACATCAAACCAGAAAATTAAAAAATTATTTTCTACAAATATCAAGATCTAGTGATGATACGTGACAGACGTGTGAACGTAGCTTTAACCGGATATTCCAATCGATTAGTTTGATTAATTTGCTGAGAATCGCTGATCAAACAGGATGAGGAAAACGTAATTGCTATCAGACTGTCGAGATATTGGATTTATGGCGAAATTACGAGTTATCACTTCAATTTCAATATGTCCTCGCCTGTATGTTGATTTAGAAGAAGAAGCTAAATATCCTCTATGCGTTTTCATATCTATGTTTGAATGAAGAAACATAGATTTATAATACTAACTAGATGGCGAACCTGTCAAAAATTTTGAGGCAAACGGCGGCTATTTGCAGTTTGGGTTGGATTTGAGAGGTGTCACTTCTTCTATGAATTGAAATATTAGAATTACCAATATTCCTTTATTTATTTTATTTCAATGAATTAAAATGATAGGATTACCAATTTTGTTTAATAACTAATCACAAGAATCGAAAATATTTATAATTTTAATAGACCGAAATGTCAGAGTTCACAGAACACTAATATAAAGAGTTCGTTTTTCATCACTTCTTTCAAAAGAACGTCTATGTTTCAATCAAAATTCGAGCACAGATGGCATAAAACATCAAAATCATAGATTATAGAGTATATCAAAATATTTGTGGTTCATCCCAAACTGCAAATGGCGACCATTCGCCTCATTTTTTTCTACGTGACAGTAAGGAAGTTCGACGTCCAGTTAGTATTAAAGGTCCATGATCTATGTTTGAATGATGAAATGGAATGAACAGTGATCATAACAGCTTGTAAGTTTTTATTTTTTCCGAGAAAAGTATCGGCTGTATCGAAGCTTTGCAAGAGACATTTTCCCCAGAGTTGAATGGAAAACCATAAGAGAATTTAATTTTTCGAAAATCTATCTCGCGAGAACAATCTTTGAACGAAAATCCTAGGGGGTTGTTATTTTCAACCCCTAATAATACAGTTATGAGATCTTAAAAATTTATGTGAGTAACATCTACTTAGTGCTTCATATTATGTATAGTTTTATTAAGGCTCTGAAAAAGGGAGTATACCAGACAGCCATGCTGAGTCCAACCACAGACTCGAAAATTACAGAACAATTCGAATGAAATGAAATCTGTAATCAAATAAATGCTTATGCTTACCTGTCTAGTCTCCAACTTTATTGTTTTGAATAAAAAATCAATACTTTCTATTAACTATTCTTCAAAAAAAGCACGCAACTAACAATAGAGCACAATAACTGAGAAATTGACATTACCATCTGTAATTATCGAGTCCAGCCCAGTCAGCCTGTCTCGCATACCTATCTTTCTAGTGCTCTAGTTTTATAACTCAGTGTTTTCAAGAAGCCGTCAAAAAAAATTCCAAAACTGTCAACTCGTCATCCCCTTCCAAAAGCTGTATCTTGAAAGGGGGGTCGATTCCGAAAAAAAATTATATGAAGTACACCCCTGCTTATTTCTAATCAAGGAATCATTTCCCAAGGTCCCTCGCATTTGTTTACAGACACCCTGTATAAAGAAGAAGATGAGAAGATTGAGATGAATAAATATCAGGATATCACCTGAAATGCTCATAGAATATCATTCTATTCGCTACAACCCTGTACCATGTGTACCGAGATAAGAAAATTTAACTGCCTCAATATAAATATTTGCCTATAATTATTCAATTGTTAGAGGCGGTAAAAAACCACGACTATGCCGTCTAAGTTACGCGTTTTGCGATCGTAAAAGTGGTTTTTCACAAAGTCCCTGGGATAATTTATGACAGAGCAGTAATTTGTTAGGCAGGAAATATGCCGATAGGAAATAAGTACTCTCTTTTTTTAAGGGCACTTGGTCGAGCTATGTCTGTCTGTTGGAAATGGGTTACGTGGACTGTAAAACGTTTAAAATGGGGAATATTTCATACTGGGCGTTTTTGAAGGTGAGTCATATCCTTTTAGAGAAGGTGAAAATATTAATACTGAAAATACAGGGTTGGGTGATATAAACTTGAACGAATCTTTCTAACCGATTACACAGAGATAAACTTAAAAAATTGAGATAGCCCTGAGCAGTTGCTTTTGAGCGCTCGTTCATTGGTGGAACAATAATGCATTACCTCTAAATTTTGTATAGGACTTGAGATTCATGCTAAGATTGCTAAGTGTATAAATGAAGAATGTTGGCACAATCGAAATGATATTCAGGAAATTATTAAAAAAAAATTTGTCTATGGTTCTGTTAACACTATGACCACAAAATTTTGCACGAGGCTTATTATGAGCATCTTGCATGTGAACGCAAAATTTCATTTCGATTGGTTTCGTTTTGTCTGAGATATTGAAGAACAAAATTTTGAATTTGAATAGATACCGTTCGATTCTTTCATCCGTTAGCACAATAACTAATAAGGGATTGTCCTAGAGACTTGAAATTTTCAGGGTGAGTTCGGTTCCCAAATGGCTCGGTTGAGTGCGTTAGCCAGCCAAATCGTACAGGGTGTGCCATAGAATATGGTCATTCAAAATCTTTGTTCCTCAATATCTCAGAATAAACGAAACCAATCGAAATGAACCGTTACGGCTAAATGCAAGATGCCCATACCAAGACCCATGCAAAATTTTGTGGCCATAGTGTGAACAGAACTATAAAAAATTAAATTGGAATATTGAAAAGAAGAAACTTCAAATTTCCATAAGAAGATATTCGATTCGAGTTGAATTTATTTTGTGGAAGGGGATCGATATACTGAATGTTCATTCAATATTTCGTGACCATAGAGTTAACAGAATCATGGAAAATTCAATTGGAATTCTGAAAAGAAGAATCTTTATATTTCCATAACAGAATATCCCATTTAGGTGAAACTCATTTTGTGAATGGAAACTTATATACTGAATGTTCGTGCAAAATTTTTATGAGGATCGCATCATCAGAACCAAAGAGTTTAATTTTTGTAATTATTTATGTTTTACATATTTCATTTTCAGAATATTTTCCAGAACATAATTCCGATTTTGCTGAGATTCTGCATTTATATATTTGGTATCGATCTCAAGTCCCACATCTAGCAAAGCGGCCAAGCCCAAGCGTGCAAAAAACTTTTCGCAGAAATCCAATTCTTCCAAACAGCGCTTTTGCTTTGAAGCGTTTCTTTCACGCCACTGGCGGCACATACATACGTTGTCACGAACAATATAGTCCTATTTACATAGTAATAATCCCCAGACCGTTTCTATCGACGTTACGAGTGTTATATTGGCCGGAGAACAAATAACCTATTATATATAGGGGCGGTTTTATAGCTCGTAGATCCTATGTCCTGCGTTTGATTGCTTTCGGTAATATTACAATAAACGAAGCAAGATTATTCATGAAGATAGCGATTGGGTCACTCACCTAGGTGTGGATTACGACGCCAATGGAATGCTTAGGGGGTGGGTGGACAGCTAGGACCTAGAAGGCATTTTGAGGTGATAAAGTCCCTGAAAAGTCGATTTCAGTCATATATGGATACATGATCCCTTAACAAACGAAAGGAGGAAGAAGTAGATGATGATCCTTTATTTTCTAAGATAGCATGCACTATAGGCAAATCAAGCTAATTGATATTTATGTGAATATTTAATATTATGAATAATTTTTTGGGTATAATTCATTCAAATCGCTATTGTTCAGTTCCTCATTGTTCTTCCTGCGAAAAAAAGAATTCCAAATAATATACATTTCCATGCCTTTCCTCAAGTTAGGGAAAAATTTCGTGTTGGGTAGAAGGGAAATCGAGGAATAAAGTGACAAAGTGTTGATGGATCGACGAAAAGCCTGGCAACTGAAACTTAATGCTTCTTGCATTTTGTAGATGACGATTATTTTTATCGAGGTAAGTACGGATTACACAAAACTTGTAGGTTATATTAGATTCATGGGGTTAATCGTTTACAGATCCCAATTCATAAACGAGGAAGTTTTCGAAAAAAAATGCTGTTCCTACCAGAAATCTTCCTGTTGAATTTAATACCAGAAAGGAGGAACAATCGGAATGTTCTAGTTCTAGTAGTAGAACAGAAAAGACCCACTGAAGAATGCTCTTGTGAAGAGAAAAAGTACTGTTTGAATATAATAAAATGAAGTTAATTCAACTGTTCAACGAACAAAATTATTTTCCTTAATTTCCCCAACAGCCTTTTAACCTAATTCATCTTTCACTATGGCTGAAATGAATTTTAATCAAATTATGACACCCACCGTCTTCACAGAAAATAAAAATATAATATACACAGTAATACACTCCTTCACTATAGATTTCTGCAAATCCACATTTTAATGAAGCAGATATACGCATAAACAATACGATCAAATCCTTCCACGTGAATATTAATAGTTCATGTCAATTACAAAAAATCCCATCAGGGTATCGTCTGTTGATTTCAAAACAAACATTGATCAGATATATAATTTCGTAAATATTACCAAACCTGTCAAACTATACGACTTTTCATGTACTACCAAACGCAGGAATCTCCCAAACAACTCCACACGCTCCCAAAAACCACGCAGCGACCACTTCAAGTATCGCGAGGGACCCAGAACACCCCCCTGCGTCCCACCGGTCCTTTAGCCGCCCGAAACCCGTACGCAGAACAATGACGACCCGATCCGGGCGCAAAAAAGCCCTAATTAATTATGATAAGTAGAAACAAATGAATGCGACCTGGCATTAATCAAAAGGATCACGTCACCGTTGCATACCGACTGTCAAAAAGTGCACCGTCGAATATCCCGAATGGCGTCGAAAAAAACGGGCGAATAACTCGGTCCTCGAAAACAGTTGGCGTTGCCCGTCCAAGGATAGTCCTTTGTTTTTTGCTTGTAATTGTTCGGCGAAATTATCTCAGTGAGCCGGGGCGTTTTTTCAGCACGGCCATTTTTAATGGTTGTTTGTAAATTTTTCTCATGCATATTTCGCGGTTCTCGGACTCCGTCGCGGCTTGGCAGGTGCATTTTTAATTATCCTAGGGGGGGCAGCGGGTTTAATGCCAATCGGTTTCGATCTGTCGTGGGGGGCAGATGAGGATGAAGTGATAGGGTTGATTATGAGCGAGGGAGCTTCGAAATTCGAAATTCAACAGAATAGCTCGTCGTCCGGTTCCAGAGTTTTCTTGAGAATTTCGGAATAGTTTTAACAGAACCATGGAAAAATCCTAAAACAGTGGAACTTCCTCATAACGAAAGCGCTAAATCCGCAAAAAAATTCGTTATAAAGAAATTTCGTTGTACAGAAAATTTGTTTCTATAATCGGCAATGTCGCGGTCGACTTCACTGATAAATTAAAGTTTATCATTCAAACTTAAGCACTTGCTTTTAGACATTTTCGCACAACTTTTCACACTAGCGTGATGATAAGATTGCAACCAAACAGCCAGGGGTGTATTTGAAATTGTTTCAGAAGAATCTCTCTGCCCGCCGTAATGATTTAGTTTAAGGTCGGAATTCATTACGTACGTCCGGAAAAAACCCACCCTTATACATTCTTACCAATACCCATTCAAAGAGTGATGTTCTTTGAATATTTCGTTATAGAGAGAATTTACTTCGTTTTAGAAGGTGTTTTTAATATGGAATTTGGATTCAAGGTGCAATGTCTTGTACGAAATTCGTTATACAGAAAAATTCGTTATACAGACGTTCCTTATAGTGAAGTTCCACTGTATTTCCACAACAAAATATACGATTCGAGTGAAATTTACTTCGAGGTTGAACATTCTTAAACTGAATGTTCAATTGAAAAATTCAAACTTTCAAGAGGATCATCATCAGAAACATAGAATTAATTCTTTTTTTAATTATCCATTTTTGAGCGCTCGTTTTACTTGAACGAAATAACATTAGAAGGGATTGTCCTAGAGACTTGAAATTTTCAGGGTAAGTTCGGTTCCCAAATGCCGCTGTTGAGTTCATTAACCAGCCAAATCGTACAAGGTGTTCCAAAAAATACGGCCATTCAAAATTTTTGTTCCCCAATATCTCAGACAAAACGAAACCAATCGGAATGAAATTTCGTGGCCACATGCAAGATACCTACTTATAATAAGTCTCATGCAAAATTTTGTGGTCATAGCTTCAACAGAGCCATAAAAAATTCAATTGGAATATTGAAAAGAATAACCTTTTTATTTCCATAACAAGATATCCAATTCGAGTGGAATCTATTTTGTGAATGAAGATTGATATACCGAATGTTCATGCGAAATTTCAAGAGGATCGCATCATCTGAAACATAGAATTTGATATTTTCCGATTACTGATTTTTTACAGATATTATTTTTTGAATAAAATCCAGAATATAATTCCGATCGTACTGAGATTTTGCATTCATAAAAAAACAGTGGAACTTCCCTATAACGAACGTCTGTATAACGAATTTCTCTGTATAACGAATTTCGTACACCTTGAATGAAAATTCCATGTTAAAAACACCTTCTAAAACGAAGTAAATTCTCTCTATAACGAAATATTCAAAGAACATCACTCTTTGAATGGGTATTGATGAGAAGGTATAAGGGTGGGTTTTTTCCGAAAAATTTCCGGACGTACGTAATAAATCCCGGCCTTAAACTAAATTATTACGGCGAGCAGAGAGATCCTTCTGAAACAGTTTTAAATACACCCCTGGCTGTTTGATTTCAATCTAACCATTACGCTAGTGTAAAAGTTGTGCGAAAATGTCGAAAAGGAAGTGCTTAAGTTTAAATGATAAACTTAAATTTTTTAGTGAAGTCGACCTCGACACTGCCGACTATAGAAACAAATTTTCTGTATAACGAAATTTCTTTATAACGAATTTTTTTGCGGATTGAGCGCTTTCGTAATGGGGAAGTTCCACTGTATTTTGTGAATGAAAATTTATATACTGAATGTTTATGCAAAATTTCAAGAGAATCGCATCATCTGAAGCATAAAATTTAATATTTTTCAATTACTCATTGATTTTTTACATATATTATTTTTTTTATGATTTCCAGAATATAATTCCGATCGTGCTGATATTTTGCATTCATAAAAATAGTAAAAATCATATGTTTCTAAATAGTCAAAGAATCTTCAAGCACCACCACGTAGATTATTCCTTCAATTTTTTCCCATCGTCGACGTATTCAAAACAAAGCCTGATACGATAAACACAACGACACGTCAACGTTTAGTAAAGTGCGCAAGAAACAAACGTTTTTTTCGCCATCTACGAACGGACTACAACTCGGCCGGGTTTTTACGCGTATGCGTCTTTTCTTGGCTCGCTCTGACTGACACAGATTCGGAAATGCCCTTTTTCCGTCATCTGAAAATAGATCTCTAAGAACGCCCAGTCGGATATGACAGACAAACAAGAAAACGATTGCAGAAAACGGCTGCAAAAACTAGAATGTCGTTTGTCCGTGATAGGAATTGAGAGAACTAAAGACAGAGGTGGCTCTGGATGCTTTTCCAATCGGGATAGAGAAAAAATTTGAAGAAAATTGTTATTTAGGTACTGAACTGGAATTACACTACTGGAAAAAATTAAAGGATCAAGAAAAAATTCCAATTTTTTCGGCCATTTTCAACATGCCGTAACTTTGAGAGAAATGGTCGTACAAGGAATTTAAAATAGGGAAATTGTAGCTCCAAGTGTCTAGTTTTTGTATTAGAACTTCAAAAATTTTAAGTTTCAGTGGTTTTCGAGTAATGATTGAAAAATTAGCAACAAAAAAATTCTCAAATTTTACCACTTTTTTTTCTTGTCTACGAGCGTGGAAATTTTATTTTTGCATAATCGTTATAATGATGGGATATTTTGTTAATTCAGCTTCAATTAATTTTTTCATTGACCCCAATACGTCCACTTCCGCCGAGATATCGGTCTTCAAATGGAAAAGGATTCATTTGTCTTTGATTTTCGATTTTTCAGTAACCAAGGATCGCACAGAAAATTGAAGGAGGGTTTCAAGACCTAAAATGAACTCCGATTAATGAACAACCATTGCTTATTCATAGAAATTTTTTTCTTCATGTCGCATCAATATAAAATTCAACAAAAAAAGAGCTTTTGGTGGTTTCTTGGAAAATCCTCCGCTGGATCGAAAATGCTGAGGACACCAATAATGTTAAGCGTGACTTTCACAGTTCAATATGTTGATAAAATCCTTACGAAGAGTCAACTCAATCCAGCGAGCCGTTTTTTTTGTTTGACTCGATTGAATTTTTGAAAAAAATAAGGATCACGTTTTTTGCTCTGAGAAGCTCATAATCTCAAAAAAGGCAAAAATATATATATATATATATATAGACTTCTAGGACTCGCTTGCGCTCGTCCTAGAATTTTGTCTATTCGTCCAAAAAACCCTATTTTCCGGACTTGTTACGTAAATTACTATTCTCGAGCTTTTCCCACATTTTAATTGCAGATAGTACATTGCTCCTTGCATTTAGATGGCGATTATTTTTATCGAGGTAAGTACGGATTACACAAAACTTGTCTATCACTATAACTGAAATTAATTGAACCCACCGTCCTCACAGAAAATGTTGTTTGGGTACTGAAATGGCATTGGTTTGGTGCTTTTTCAAAGAAACTGAGAAAATCCCTGAACAGGTAAAGAAGAATGTTGGAAAAGTGAAGTTGCGTGAGTTAGCTGACATTGTAAAGATATCAAAATAACGTGTTGGCTTTATATTGCATGGGCATTTGAATATGGGAAAGCTCTGTTCAAAGTGGGTGCCGCGTTTGCTAACTCTTGACCAAAAACACGAAGGTGTTGATGTTTCTGAGCAGTGTTTGGCCATGTTTAAACGTAACAAACCTGAATTTTTGCGTCGATATGTGACAATGGATGAAACATGGATCCATCACTTCACTCCGGAATCAAAGCGATCGTCATCTGAGTGGACAGCAACTGGTGAACCTCGTCCAAAGGGCCCGAAAGCACAACAATCGTTATTTTGGGATATGCGTGATGAAATATTCATAGACGATCTTGAGAAAGGAAATACCATCCACAGTGAATATTATATAAAGTTATTGGAGCGTTTGAAAGCCGAAATTGCAAAGAAACGACAGCATATGGCAAAGAAAAAAATTTTGTTTCATCAAGATAACGCACCGTGTCACAAGTCAATCGCAACAATGGCCAAACTACGTGGATTGAACTTCGAATTGCTCCTACATCTACCGTATTCGCCAGATTTGGCTCTCAGCGACTACTGGCTGTTCACAGACCTGAAAAAATGCTCGCCAGTAAGAAATTTCGCACGAGTGAAGAGGTTATCGCTAAAACTGAGGCCTATTTTGATGCAAAAGATAAATCGTTCTACAAAAGTGGTATTGAAATGTTAATCGTGGCATGAGGATTGAGGGATGCAATAGACCATTAGGTCAAAGTTGACAGACTTCCTTTAAATTGAAATAACGAATCTGACCCTGGACATCTCGACAGACCAACAGGCGTCGTTCCTGCCCTGCTCTACCCTTCCGATCCAGGGCCGTAACGGCGGAAATTCGCGATTTATATCGCGTGCACCTCGGTATGGTCCTATCCGTCTTTCTATGGGACTGGAATAGTACGTAATGGGCGCTAGGTTGTCCGGTTTTTCTTCGACGCGGCCGTCCGAAGATTTATAGCAATTTGTTGTTGAAAGCCTCGACAATTTTTAAATCAACTCGAGTGGTTTTTTCTTCAGGCCGGCCGAGAACAGGTGTCTCATGGCTTCTTGGAATGGGGGGCAGCTTAGATTAATAAGGAAACATAGATAGGTCCTGGTTAAGTGTAAACAGAGGCGAAAATGAAGATGAGATATCTATGTTCATATTCACACCCCTGTTGTTTATAAACATCAACCTAACTTTAGATATTTTTATGATTTTCAAAATATTTGCGCCATGTTTCGCGATTATTATTCTTGTGTGTTTAGGTAGTGATATTGAAGTTCATTTACTTTAGAAAAGTGCAGAAATACTAAGCCCTTTCGGTAATGACCTCCGCGAGCAGACGGATATTTTAGTCACGCGACCACAGATCGTACACATTCATATGTAATATCTGTGAATAAACGAACGGTATACAGAGCATCTGCCATAGAACATACTGCTCTGTTCTACTTGCATAGATTATTAGATTTCAAATATCAAATATTTTGGGAAATATGCTCATCTTTTAATGATACTTTCACTCTATTCGCAGCTCTACCGAAAAATCTTAATTAAATAATTAGGTACAAAGGCACTGAATGCAAAGGAAATAATGAGGAATGCAATATCTCCTTTTGGTCGTTCACTAAGGCGATAGTTGTACCGAAAGATCCTAATTAATTAATTAATTAATTACATGCAAAAGAAACGAGGAAGCAATATCTCCTCCTGCCCGTTCACAACTACGATAGCTATATCGAAAAATATTAATGAATTAAATACGTTGTTAATGGATGAATGAAAACAGAAAAAAAAAGTCATCGAAGTCTTTGGGGGTTCCAATAGCAAAAAGAGAAAAGACGAGATTGTTTTCGACGAAATTTCTATAGGTTTCTTTCCAAAAAAAATCATACCCGCGACATCTGTGAAGTAACACGCTAACCATAATTGAATAGCACGAAGGAATCTATTAATGGTAATTATTACTAATACAAATATCCGTTAGGTGGCGACAGTCAACACATAAACAGAATTCTTTTCTGATTTTTATGCATAGTGCTACCTATTAACTATTTCCAAAAATAATGCCCAGGAAAATAGGTTTCTTCTTGTTGGATCGATCTGATTTCACTTATTATTTAACAGATACCGGAGGAAAAGCTTGTTCCAAGGGAATCGGCGAGCTATTATTTCCCCGAAATGGCTGTATTTTTCAAATTTGAGGCTCATTTGAACGAAAAAATTCTAAACGCTTGCAGATATCGATTCGAAAGTATTTTTTTCTGATTCAGCTACCCCGAAATCCTATAAAAACATACCAAAATCAATAAAGTCTGCCCTACTCTTCAAATTATTTCAGTTTATAGATTTTGCATTTTTCATTACAGAGTTGAGTTTGAGAGCGCCTGCGTATTACAGTTCTCTACGAATCGATGTTTTTTCTTCGCTAATCTATTCATTAGACAGAGCTTAACAATTATTAGTACCAATGGTTTCTGTAGATCCCACAGAATTTTTGCAAAATGCTGAAATATAGCGTTTTAAGGGGGGTCAACCCCTTAGTCATTTTTCGTCCAAATTTTCGAAATTTTAGATGGCCGTTTTATGTGCTTATATTGAAGAGGACTACATACTAAAAAAAAATCTGCTAATCATTTTTGATTCCGGCAGTTCAAACGGAAATTATGAAGGTTTGAAATATCGAGTTTTGGAAAAAATGCCATTTGAACGACCAAATTCTAAACGCTTGCAGATATCGATTCGAAAGTATTTTTTTCTGATTCAGCTACCCCGAAAACCTATAAAAACATACAAAAATCAATAAAATCTGCCCTATTTTTCAAATTATTTCAGTTCATATATTTTGCATTTTTCATTTCAGAGTTGAGTTTGAGAGCGCCTGCGTATTACAGTTCTCTACGAATCGATGTTTTTTCTACGCTTATCTATTCATTAGACAGAGCTTAACAATTATTAGTACCAATGGTTTCTGTAGATCCCACAGAATTTTTGCAAAATGCTTAAATATAGCGTTTTAGGGGGGTCAACCCTTAGTCATTTTTCGTCCAAAATTTCGAAATTTTAGATGGCCGTTTTATGTGCTTTTATTGAAGAGGACTATATACTGAAAAAGAATATGCAAATCATTTTTGATTCCGGCAGTTCAAACGGAAATTATGAAAGTTTGAAATATCGAGTTTTGGAAAAAATGCCATTTGAACGACCAAATTCTAAACGCTTGCAGATATCGATCCGGAAGTATTTTTTTCTGTTTCAGCTACCCCGAAAACCTATAAAAACATACCAAAATCAATAAAGTCTGCCCTACTTTTCAAATTATTTCAGTTTATAGATTTTGCATTTTTCATTTCAGAGTTGAGTTTGAGAGCGCCTGCGTATTACAGTTCTCTACGAATCGATGTTTTTTCTACGCTAATCTATTCATTAGACAGAGCTTAACAATTATCAGAACCAATGGTTTCTGTAGATCCCACAGAATTTTTGCAAAATGCTGAAATATAGCGTTTTAGGGGGGGTCAACCCCTTAGTCATTTTTCGTCCAAATTTCGAAATTTTAGATGGCCGTTTTATGTGCTTTTATTGAAGAGGACTACATACTGAAAAAGAATATGCAAATCATTTTTGATTCCGGCAGTTCAAACGGAAATTATGAAGGTTTGAAATATCGAGTTTTGGAAAAAATGCCATTTGAACGACCAAAATTCTAAACGCTTGCAGATATCGATTCGAAAGTATTTTTTTCTGTTTCAGCTACCCCGAAAACCTATAAAAACATACCAAAATCAATAAAGTCTGCCCTACTTTTCAATTATTTCAGTTTATATATTTTGCATTTTTCATTTCAGAGTTGAGTTTGAGAGCGCCTGCGTATTACAGTTCTCTACGAATCGATGTTTTTTCTACGCTAATCTATTCATTAGACAGAGCTTAACAATTATCAGTACCAATGGTTTCTGTAGATCCCACAGAATTTTTGCAAAATGCTGAAATATAGCGTTTTAGGGGGGGTCAACCCCTTAGTCATTTTTCGTCCAAAATTTCGAAATTTTAGATGGCCGTTTTATGTGCTTTATTGAAGAGGACTACATACTGAAAAAGAATATGCAAATCATTTTGATTCCGGCAGTTCAAACGGAAATTATGAAGGTTTGAAATATCGAGTTTTGGAAAAAATGACATTTGAACGACAAAATTCTAAACGCTTGCAGATATCGATTCGAAAGTATTTTTTTCTGTTTCAGCTACCCCGAAAACCTATAAAAACATACCAAAATCGATAAAGTCTGCCCTACCTCTCAAATTATTTCAGTTTATAGATTTTGCATTTTTCATTTCAGAGTTGAGTTTGAGAGCGCCTGCGTATTACAGTTCTCTACGAATCGATGTTTTTTCTACGCTCATCTATTCATTAGACAGAGCTTAACAATTATCAGTACCAATGGTTTCTGTAGATCCCACAGAATTTTTGCAAAATGCTGAAATATAGCGTTTTAGGGGGGGTCAACCCCTTAGTCATTTTTCGTCCAAAATTTCGAAATTTTAGATGGCCGTTTTATGTGCTTTTATTGAAGAGGACTACATACTGAAAAAGAATATGCAAATCATTTTTGATTCCGGCAGTTCAAACGGAAATTATGAAGGTTTGAATTATCGACTTTTGGAAAAAATGCCATTTGAACGACCAAATTCTAAACGCTTGCAGATATCGATCCGAAAGTATTTTTTTCTAATTCAGCTACCCCGAAAACCTATAAAAACATACCAAAATCAATAAAGTCTGCCCTACTTTTCGAATTATTTCAGTTCATATATTTTGCATTTTTCATTTCAGAGTTGAGTTTGAGAGCGCCTGCGTGTTACAGTTCTCTACGAATCGATGTTTTTTCTACGCTAATCTATTCATTAGACAGAGCTTAACAATTATTAGTACCAATGGTTTCTGTAGATCCCACAGAATTTTTGCAAAATGCTTAAATATACCGTTTTAGGGGGGGTCAACCCCTTAGTCATTTTTCGTCCAAAATTTCGAAATTTTAGATGGCCGTTTTATGGGCTTTTATTGAAGAGGACTACATACTGAAAAAGAATATGCAAATCATTTTTGATTCCGGTAGTTCAAACGGAAATTATGAAGGTTTGAAATATCGAGTTTTGGAAAAAATGCCATTTGAACGACCAAATTCTAAACGCTTGCAGATATCGATCCGAAAGTATTTTTTTCTAATTCAGCTACCCCGAAAACCTATAAAAACATACCAAAATCAATAAAGTCTGCCCTACTTTTCAAATTATTTCAGTTTATAGATTTTGCATTTTTCATTTCAGAGTTGAGTTTGAGAGCGCCTGCGTATTACAGTTCTCTACGAATCAATGTTTTTTCTTCGCTAATCTATTCATTAGACAGAGCTTAACAATTATTAGTACCAATGGTTTCTGTAGATCCCACAGAATTTTTGCAAAATGCTTAAATATACCGTTTTAGGGGGGGTCAACCCCTTAGTCATTTTTCGTCCAAAATTTCGAAATTTTAGATGGCCGTTTTATGGCTTATATTGAAGAGGACTACATACTGAAAAAGAATATGCAAATCATTTTTGATTCCGGCAGTTCAAACGGAAATTATGAAGGTTTGAAATATCGAGTTTTGGAAAAAATGCCATTTGAACGACCAAATTCTAAACGCTTGCAGATATCGATCCGAAAGTATTTTTTTCTGATTCAGCTACCCCGAAAACCTATAAAAACATACCAAAATCAATAAAGTCTGCCCTACTTTTCAAATTATTTCAGTTTATAGATTTTGCATTTTTCATTTCAGAGTTGAGTTTGAGAGCGCCTGCGTATTACAGTTCTCTACGAATCGATGTTTTTTCTACGCTAATCTATTCATTAGACAGAGCTTAACAATTATCAGTACCAATGGTTTCTGTAGATCCCACAGAATTTTTGCAAAATGCTGAAATATAGCGTTTTAGGGGGGGTCAACCCCTTAGTCATTTTTCGTCCAAAATTTCGAAATTTTAGATGGCCGTTTTATGTGCTTTTATTGAAGAGGACTACATACTGAAAAAGAATATGCAAATCATTTTTGATTCCGGCAGTTCAAACGGAAATTATGAAGGTTTGAAATATCGAGTTTTGGAAAAAATGCCATTTGAACGACCAAATTCTAAACGCTTGCAGATATCGATCCGAAAGTATTTTTTTCTGATTCAGCTACCCCGAAAACCTATAAAAACATAGCAAAATCAATGAAGTCTGCCCTACTTTTCAAATTATTTCAGTTCATATATTTTGCATTTTTCATTTCAGAGTTGAGTTTGAGAGCGCCTGCGTATTACAGTTCTCTACGAATCGATGTTTTTCTACGCTAATCTATTCATTAGAGAGAGCTTAACAATTATTAGTACCAATGGTTTCTGTAGATCCCACAGAATTTTGCAAATGCTGAAATATAGCGTTTTAGGGGGGGTCAACCCCTTAGTCATTTTTCGTCCAAAATTTCGAAATTTTAGATGGCCGTTTTATGTGCTTATATTAAAGAGGACTACATACTGAAAAAGAATATGCAAATCATTTTTGATTCCGGCAGTTCAAACGGAAATTATGAAGGTTTGAAATATCGAGTTTTGGAAAAAATGCCATTTGAACGACCAAATTCTAAACGCTTGCAGATATCGATCCAAAAGTATTTTTTTCTGATTCAGCTACACCGAAAACCTATAAAAACATACCAAAATCAATAAAGTCTGCCCTACTTTTCAAATTATTTCAGTTTATAGATTTTGCATTTTTCATTTCAGAGTTGAGTTTGAGAGCGCCTGCGTGTTACAGTTCTCTACGAATCGATGTTTTTTCTACGCTTATCTATTCATTAGACAGAGCTTAACAATTATCAGTACCAATGGTTTCTGTAGATCCCACAGAATTTTTGCAAAATGCTGAAATATAGCGTTTTTAGGGGGGGTCAACCCCTTAGTCATTTTTCGTCCAAAATTTCGAAATTTTAGATGGCCGTTTTATGTGCTTATATTGAAGAGGACTACATACTGAAAAAGAATATGCAATCATTTTTGATTCCGGCAGTTCAAACGGAAATTATGAAGGTTTGAAATATCGAGTTTTGGAAAAAATGCCATTTGAACGACCAAATTCTAAACGCTTGCAGATATCGATCCAAAAGTATTTTTTTCTGATTCAGCTACCCCGAAAACCTATAAAAACATGCCAAAATCAATAAAGTCTGCCCTACTTTTCAAATTATTTCAGTTTATAGATTTTGCATTTTTCATTTCAGAGTTGAGTTTGAGAGCGCCTTCGTATTACAGTTCTCTACGAATCGATGTTTTTTCTACGCTAATCTATTCATAAGACAGAGCTTAACAATTATTAGTACCAATGGATTCTGTAGATCCCACAAAATTTTTGCAAAATGCTGAAATATAGCGTTTTAGGGGGGTCAACCCCTTAGTCATTTTTCGTCCAAAATTTCGAAATTTTAGATGGCCGTTTTATGTGCTTATATTGAAGAGGACTACATACTGAAAAAGAATATGCAAATCATTTTTGATTCCGGCAGTTCAAACGGAAATTATGAAGGTTTGAAATATCGAGTTTTGGAAAAAATGCCATTTGAACGACCAAATTCTAAACGCTTGCAGATATCGATCCGAAAGTATTTTTTTCTGATTCAGCTACCCCGAAAACCTATAAAAACATACCAAATTCAATAAAGTCTGCCCTACTTTTCAAATTATTTCAGTTTATAGATTTTGCATTTTTCATTTCAGAGTTGAGTTTGAGAGCGCCTGCGTATTACAGTTCTCTACGAATCGATGTTTTTTCTACGCTAATCTATTCATTAGACAGAGCTTAACAATTATCAGTACCAATGGTTTCTGTAGATCCCACAGAATTTTTGCAAAATGCTGAAATATAGCGTTTTAGGGGGGTCACCCCTTATGCCCGATTGCACCGTTCGTCTAAGCAACGTTTAAGCCCTTAAGTGACGTTTATTCCATTGATGAAACATCATTTCAGGGCTTAAACGTTGCTTAGACGAACGGTGCAATCGGGCATTAGTCATTTTTCGTCCAAAATTTCGAAATTTTAGATGGCCGTTTTATGTGCTTTTATTGAAGAGGACTACATACTGAAAAGGAATATGCAAATCATTTTTGATTCCGGCAGTTCAAACGGAAATTATGAAGGTTTGAAATATCGAGTTTTGGAAAAAATGACATTTGAACGACAAATTCTAAACGCTTGCAGATATCGATTCGAAAGTATTTTTTTCTTCTGTTCAGCTACCCCGAAAACCTATAAAAACATACCAAAATCGATAAAGTCTGCCCTACTTTTCAAATTATTTCAGTTTATAGATTTTGCATTTTTCATTTCAGAGTTGAGTTGAGAGCGCCTGCGTATTACAGTTCTCTACGAATCGATGTTTTTTCTACGCTCATCTATTCATTAGACAGAGCTTAACAATTATTAGTAGCAATGGTTTCTGTAGATCCCACAGAATTTTTGCAAAATGCTTAAATATAGCGTTTAGGGGGGGGGGTCAACCCCTTAGTCATTTTTCGTCCAAAATTTCGAAATTTTAGATGGCCGTTTTATGTGCTTATATTGAAGAGGACTACATACTGAAAAAGAATATGCAAATCATTTTTGATTCCGGCAGTTCAAACGGAATTATGAAGGTTTGAAATATCGAGTTTTCGAAAAAAATGCCATTTGAACGACCAAATTCTAAACGCTTGCAGATATCGATCCGAAAGTATTTTTTTCTGATTCAGCTAACCCGAAAACCTATTAAAACATACCAAAATCAATAAAGTCTGCCCTACTTTTCAAATTATTTCAGTTTATAGATTTTGCATTTTTCATTTCAGAGTTGAGTTTGAGAGCGCCTGCGTATTACAGTTCTCTACGAATCGATGTTTTTTCTACGCTAATCTATTCATTAGACAGAGCTTAACAATTATTAATACCAATGGTTTCTGTAGATCCCACAGAATTTTTGCAAAATGTTTAAATATAGCGTTTTAGGGGGGGTCAACCCCTTAGTCATTTTTCGTCCAAAATTTCGAAATTTTAGATGGCCGTTTTATGTGCTTTTATTGAAGAGGACTACATACTGAAAAAGAATATGCAAATCATTTTTGATTCCGGCAGTTCAAACGGAAATTATGAAGTTTGAAATATCGAGTTTTGGAAAAAATGCCATTTGAACGACTAAATTCTAAACGCTTGCAGATATCGATCCGAAAGTATTTTTTTCTGATTCAGCTACCCCGAAAACCTATAAAACATAAAACCAATCAATGAAGTCTGCCTACTTTTCAAATTATTTCAGTTTTAGATTTTGCATTTTTCATTTCAGAGTTGAGTTTGAGAGCGCCTGCGTATTACAGTTCTCTACGAATCGATGTTTTTTCTACGCTAATCTATTCATTAGACCGAGCATAATAATTGTCAGTAATAACCGTTTCTGTAGATCCTCCAGAATTTTTTCAAAAAGCTTAAATATAGCGTTTTAGGAGGGTCAACCCCTTAGCTATTTTTCGTCCAAAATTTCGAAATTTTAGATGGCCATTTTATACGCTTATATCGAGAAGGACTGCAGACTAAAAAAAAAATATGCAAATCATATTTGATTCCGGCTGTTCAAACGAAAATAATGAAAGTTTGAAATATCGACTTATAGAAAAAACGTCATTCGAACGACCTGAACATTCCAAAAATGCAAAACTGTCACGCTCACAAAAACGCAACAATATTCCTGTGACACGAAATCCTAAATACCGAAACGAAACAGTCACTAAATTATTTTCACGTCCAAACCAAACCTTAATTGTACCGGAAACGTTTGCTCCGGAAACAACCCCCGAAGGATCATCCCTTTGAAATTACCAAGCAATGTAACCATATTTTCCAATGGTCAATTGAAGGCCGATCTTATGGCCCGTTACCCGCCTACCATTCTTCTCGTACGGCAAACCGGAAGCATCTGTTAGTCAGAAACACCTTTAATTCCCTTTTTCTAGCCGTAGGGATACAAAACCAGGAGGAGGGTTAGTTTTTTTGTGTTTACCTGTGTGGTAACAGGTGCAGACTGTTAGAAATCGGAATTGGAATTTAACAGCTAGACAAAGAAGATTTGACGCGACGAGGTTTAAAGGTGGCACGTTTCTAACGTTTCGGCTTCCGAAAAAAGAAACGGATGGTGGTAGGTGACTAGAAGTTTAGAGCTTGAATGATATTTTTCAATCTATTCTCTCATCAAGAGATTATTTTTGAAGCCTTTCTTCTAATTTTTCATCTATTGATGCGTGATATTTTGCCGAATATCTGTATGTATAAAAATTTTTAGCCGGAAGGTTTGAGATAATGTGTCTGATATTATTTTTATTTATTGAATATATTATACTTTCTGCCAGACAAGTCTGTTCATCTATATCTATACTTCTATTCTAATATTATAAAGAGGAAAGATTTGTATGTTTGTGGGTTTGTGGATTTGTGGGTTTGATACAAGTTAACTCATAAGCTACTAGACCGATTTCAAGAATTCTTTCACCCTTAGAATGCTACACATGCCTGAGTACCATAGGCTATACTTTTCACCCAAGAAAATTAAGGAAACCTACTACAACTTCAATGATAATGAATATGAGTACCAAAATCAGCTATTTTCAGGTGCCTACAAAAACCGTAAGACGTACATGAAACAATGTATGACGGAAATGTACCACCTCTTCAATAGTTCTACAAAAAGTCCGCGATAGGCATATATCTATCCTCCAAGGTTACTCAGTATCACCTTTTAAAAGTATCCGAATGTTTCTCAAAATTATGCATTATTTGGGAGTATTTTTTTATGAAAACGCTATTGATCCTTATCGTCGTTCATACCCAGTATTTAATTTAGAACGAAATTGCCCTTTACATCATTCAATTATGATGAATACATCAAAAGATATGGCAGGTTTAAGATGAAATCGCACCAAAATGCGTCTCCGAGGTAGGCACTGGACGGGTTGGAAAAGGTACCGAAGTGTGAGGGATGTATGAATGTATTTTGGATTGCCTGATACCCGTATGTTTATGATCACAAGTCAGATCAACAGATGGCGCTGTAGTCGTTATTTAGATTATTCATCTACTTTGCAACTAAACGGCTGGATCGAATTGAATGAATTTTTGTGTATACAGAACAACGTCTGTTGGGTCTGCTAGTTTTTTATAAAAATGATAAAATCTACCAAGAAAACAGACCACCCTAGAGCATTCAAAACAAAATTTTCCTACTAAGTTAATTAGATCATTATTGTTATTCCGGAATGGAATTCGAAATTCAGAATGAAATACCACTATTTAAATCTATGGGAGATGATTACCCTTCAATGGGGTCTTGTAGCGGTCTTAAAAGAACAGGAGATTGAATGTTTTTTTAGTTGTATCTCTTTTATTGGCGAATATCATACTACCATAAGATGTTCAAAAAAAGAACTGCATCATGCCGTACAGGGCACTTTAAATTTTCGTGGGCAATACCCTCTTTTGACTGCAGCCCCAAGCAAATTGTGAATATCTCTGTGAAGGTACAAGTTAAATGCATCAGGCTACATCACTGTAAAGTGTTTAGGAGCCTCAGGTATCTGGTATTACCCAAAGGCGTTTAAACTGAAATGAAAAAAAAACCGAAAATTTAAACGCCCTGTACAGCATGATGCATTTTTTGAACATCTCATTGTAGTATAATATTCGCCAATAAAAGAGCTACAACTAAAAAAAACATTCAAATCGGACAAATGGTTGCGAAGAATATTCATGGCTAATGCATAAATACAAGATTGATAGAAAGTTGAATATCTCTGGACGATTTCAAGATAATTGGTTTTAAAGAAAAAACAAAATACTCAAGAGATGCTAGGCTATAACTCTTTATTGTTTTCATATGTCTCAGCAACCTGGCATTGCACGCAGAAGACGTTAAAATTTTAATAAAAAACATGACATTATTTAAACGCCCTGTACAACATGAAGATTTTATTTTTTGGACTTTAATGGACAATAACAGAGATACAATTGAAAGAAAAAACATTGAAATCCGACTAAAGATTGGGAAGATATCAATTGAAATTTAACGAAATTTTAGGTGGTGCGCTAATTTTGTCCATCAGTATATGTCGAACAATATTGCAAAGCTCCAAGTGATACCTCTCTCGATTTTTTTTTCATAATCTATTTCAGTTTCTGTCTCGTACCGACAAAACTGCTTTTAAGTGGTCACATAATCCAAATCCCGGTCTGCCGGAAACGCTCAAATTAGGGATGTACAAAAGGAGATAATTCACACTTATTAATTTAATATTTCCGTTTCTGGTCCTATACCTGCACGGGCTCTTCTTGTTAGTCGTACTCGAGGAAGTCTTTTAAACGTAATCTAATCTGGAAGACATTGTTATAACATTAGATATGCGCATAATACGAAGGCATCTTCTACTTGTGCATCCGGAGCAGTAATTGCATGTTTTGAGGGGGCATTACTGTGTCTGGTAGGTTGGTCTTTGGATTTCTAGAGATATTCTTACAGAAAAAACTGTAGGTTTTGGTTTAAGGTATGTGTTAAACAGGGTGGTTAAAGTAGTATTCTGCTTTCATCTGTGAGCCAATAATTATGTAACATTTCATAAGCTTACAGGAAAATTGCAATTCTGGACCTCTTTAAGGGATCTGTAGCTTTCAGAAATCGTTAAATATTTACGAGTACTCGACGGGTGATCGGAAGCAATATCGAATGACATATTGTGAGGTTACGTCGAATGGTTTGTTTATTTTAGGACGAACACCAACGTTTTATTGTAAGAAATTCATGGTGAATAAAAATGATATGGCTTTGTTTATTGGATTGTTATCGGAATAAAATCATAACAGGTTAAACATTTTTCAATAATATACATGACCTGAAATTTATGCTTTTTTAAAGTAGGAACTTATGAGAATTGGAAGGAAAAGTTGCGTGATCAAATGAATGCATTCGAAATGCCGGATGTTCAGAAAATGTTCAGATTGAAGAAATGCCC